>CABHPH010112061.1:16517-34713 GCA_902168325.1 Peromyscus nudipes
CCTCCTCCTCCTCCTCCTCCTCCTTCTCCTCCTCCTCCTCCTCCTTTGTAATAGCCCTGTGTATATGAACATGTATGTACACCACCCCACACACAAAATCCAAAATCCTCAGTCATTTTTGAAGACAAGCATTTCTAGCATGTGGCAATGTATTAATGTTCATGAAATGATTAGAATCATTAGCTTTTGTCCTTGATAGGGTGACACAGCATTTGACTGTGACTAAATGATGCTACATGTTCTATTTGTTTAGGGACCTTATTTAGTGAAAGTATTTCCTGAAAAACAGACTTTATTGTTTAAAGTTTTTAGGAGGTCCCGAGGATTGCTCAAATTATGGTTTGCCCAGTAGAACACCACTGACAGCACCTGAGAGATACAAAAATGCAGAATACCAGCCCTAGCCAGCATCTACTGAATCACAATCTTCATTGTAACATGATCACTATAATGCACATCAGAGAAATAATGTAACATTTGTCTTTCTGAGTCAGTCACCTCTCTAAATATAACACTTTCCAATCCTGTTGGTTTTCCTCCACAAGGAAACCTAATACTGCATATGCTAACTAAACATAAAAATAACAAACTAAATTATGCCAACATTTGCCACATACTAAAATTTATGGTATTATTTGTGGGTGTACATGGGAAGAAATGTCTTATATTATACAGCAGGGTGTTGAGGCAGGAACTGACCAAATGTCTAATATGAAATGGGAGGATATGTTGGTGAGAGCTGCAATCCATGAGACTAATAAAACTTAATATTTCCAAGATAATTTTACATATAAACAAAGCATCTTTAAAGAGTGCTATGGGTTATTCTTTCTGCATTTAGTTCTGTGCTATTTTATTGTAATTGCTCTCATTCATCATCTTCATTGGTGGAAGAGAACACAGGGGAAAATCCTATAGAAGTGGTCTTGCTTGTTTTGTACATTCTTTGTATTTCTGGCAGCAGAATATTGTTTTCTGTTCACCAAATTGTGCGTGCCTATGTATGTGCTCACACTGAGGTCTTCAAGGTTCTGTCTTCTGTGAGGCTTCAGTTTCTCTCTATTAACAATATGGAATTGGCAAATGAATTATTTTGAATTTATTTGCATCATGTGTATTAAAATTAGAAGAAGACAATATGCTCTTCATCTTTTATTTTTAAATTTTGTGTATGTATTCCAATGTCCACAGAGTAAATACTGTTTATGCAGGTAGGGCCATTTGTATACTGACCAGCTCCTTTAACCAATGCCTGCAAGATTCTGCTGATGCTTGTTTTTTCTTGTCTTTTCTCACCCACATTCTGGGGTCCTTTTGTCTATGCATCACACACATGCACACACATAGATGAGTGTGAAAGCATCATAAAGAACAGCTGACACCGAAGTGAATCAATGGTTTGTTTTGCAAACATACTTAACAAAATGATGAGGTGAAGGGGAGACACACCAGGTTGGCTGAAGCATGAGCTAGGGGACAAAATGGGCTGCACAGTGGGCCTGCTCTGTGTCCAGTGACTTCTCAGGGGTTTTGAGTAATATGTGAATTCCAATGCTTTCACTCCTTTTCAATATTACTCAGTATGGACCATGAAAAACTCCTTTGTTGTTTCCATTTTTTGTTTTTACTTACTGAGTGGAGGATGTTCCGAAAAGAGATAAATCAATAGAATTGTACACACACACACACACACACACACACACACACACACAACCATCTTATAGTAATCAAAATAACAGATACTCGCCATTCATTCTAAGAACTTCTGGATTAATGTGCTAGTATTGTTGATACCATTAGTAACATTAAGGTTTTATGCATGTGTTTCATTCTGATTTTTACTATTACTCTGCTATTCTTAAACAATACATAGCCTTCCATATACTACACTGTGAAAGGCTGATCATTTCATAAAATCTGAAAGAAAGTAATTATTGCCAAATGATACTTTTCAAGAAATAGAAAGATGCTTTGCTACTCCTTTCTTTTGCTGCATGCATGTTGAATATTTAGTCATTAACTTTTAAGACAAATTGAAGAAATTCAACTGTGTTTGAAACAAGGGAGCCAGAATGCTGGACTAGGAGCTGAGAAGGTATATGACCTAATTGCTAGGCCCACACGAAGATCCTTCCAGTGTCTCCCAGGAAGATTCTAAATGAGTATTTAGTATAACATGTTGTACTCCAACTCAACTAGTTGAGGCTTGTCCTTCATGATTAGCTGGTGAATAAGGGGTGGCTGACCTTCCTTTCAGGGTTTGTGATTACCTCAAAGTTACTGTTTTGCCCTTTCTTGCAGACTACAGAGAGGGCACGTTAGTGACAGATGTTAGGAGGTAAATTCAGGATCTACACTACAGAAAAGCAGATTTTGTACTGGACCTGTGATATTGGTATCCTTGCTGCTGGGCTTTGGCCTGCTTAACCAACCAAGTAAAAAGGAGACTGGAGCAAGTGGCCGAACCAGAATGGCTTCATCACAGACAGGAGGCAGTTCCTCTGTGGCTATTCTTCCAGACCCAGGAGGATTGTTTGTCATGGTGGATATAAGCACGCGGTGATAGAGTTATCAGTTTTCTAGAGGAAAGATTGCTGTGCAAGGAGAGGCCAACTGATTCTTAGAAGAACTGAGCTGTTCTCTTGCAATGCACACCATAGAAATGGATTTGAATTCACACTATTATAGGACAATTTAGATTTAGGATTTGGTAAGCAAAGCAAAACACATAGGAAATATGTTCATCATTAAATTTTGTTATCAACAAACAGCAATACCTGTGACCCCAACAGATATTTACAAGATAAACATGGATAATCAGAATGTTTGATACAATATTAATGCACTACTTTTTATTGGATACAGAAGCTACCTGGTGCATTTATAGGACCTCTGAAATAATTCTATGCTCCTTCAGACTTACATGTATATATCATTCAATTTACATACATGTAAGTCTGCCTGCTCTGCCTCCCATTTGTCATCCTTTGGCTCCATTTCCCTGTTCTATATTACAATAGTCCAGGCAACCTGGAATAGGCAAACATAATGCAGGATGTTATGGTCATCCATAGCTCGCAGGAGTTCCCTCTTGTTTCCTCCATCTGTTGAAAGATGCCAAGAGCCTGTACAGTGCATGTCATTCATTAACAGTAGTCAAATTGTATCTGTGTGCAAAACCTTTGGCTCAGAAATGTAAAAGTTATAACTTGGAAGCGATGATGGTGATGTGTAACTTTCTGTTACTGGTTTTCCTCAAGATTCTTTGTATTGAACTTCATTAAGAGGAGAGAAAGTTAAGTCAAGCAGACTGACACACATAATGAGGCTTCATTGCCTCTATTGAGATCATTGCACAAAATAATATAGTGAAAGGGAAACCAGGTTTTGAATAAGTAAGGTATCTAAATTCAAATAGCAGCATTACTTTGTGACCTTGAAGAAAGTATTTAACCTTTCCAATCTTCAATTTTATCATCTATATAATAGCAATTATAATAGCTAGTTCATGGTGTTCCTGTAAGAATTTAATTAGACAATGGACATTATGTGCTTACCACAGAGACAGGGACATAGGAAGCACTCAATACACAGCAATTATCCCATAACTGTGACGTTTATAGAATACAATCATGAACAAACTGTTTTTTTAAAGTGCATCATGAAGTCATTTTCAGAGTTACCATCGCTTTTAGTTCCATTAAAATTAAATTTTGAAGAACATCTTTCGTTTAAAGCATTTCACCTTTTGTCTAAGACATATACACTCTACAACTGCCACAGGGCTAGTATACTTAAAAGTGTTTTTGGTGACCTATGGTTCTTAATAGTGTACCATGCTCACCATCATAAACTGTTTTATTTTAAAGTCACTTCAATTTTATATTTTTATTTTTTGAGAATATAATATTATTACATTTCTCCCTTCTCTTTCCTTTGTCTAAACACTTCCATATATCCCTCCTTTCTCGTTGTCAATTAGTGACCTCTTATTGCCATTAGTTGTTATTACATGCATATATGTACCTGTTTATACATATATACATATATATATTCCTAAATAAAACCTGTTCAGTCTGTATAATGTTACTAATATGTATTTTTTAAGGATTACCATTTAGTATTGGATAACCAATTGTTATATTCTTCCTTGATGAAGACTATTTCTCCAGCTCTCAACATTCCTTAGTTGTCTTTGTGTAAGCTTGTAGTTCCTTGTGTTGGGTTGAGGTCTCATGAACTTTCCCACATTCACTTTGGTATATCTATTTATATTGTCCTAATTCACCTCATGTTTAGACAGTCACATTGATGAAACTTTATGGTTTAGTTTCTTACATTACTAGGAGACACAATTGTCTTAGTTAGTGTAGCTGGAGAGTTTTTTCTCTGGGTCCCACTAAACTCCAGCAGTCCAACAGCCCATTTATAACATAAACATGCAGACGCTTATATTACTTATAAACTGTATGGCCGTGGCAGACTTCTTCTTATATACTTCTTCTATGTTAAATTAACCCATTTCTATTAATCTATAAGTTGCCACATGGCTTGTGGCTTACCAGAACCTTACATCTTGCCTGTCATCTTGTCATGGCGATAGCTGGCAGGTCTCTCTGCCTCAGCCTTCCACTTCCCCCAATTCTCTTCTCTTTGCCCCGCCTATACTTCCTGCCTGGTTACTGACCAATCAGTGTTTTATTTATTATCCAATCAAGCAACACACGTGACATACAGAACATCCCACAGCAAGTTAGGGTTACTATTGTTATTACGAAGAACCAATACCAAGGCAAATTGTAGAAGAAAACATTTAATTGGGGGTTGCTTACAGTTTCCGAGTGTCAGTGCATGAGCATCATGACAGCAGGCAGGGAGGCATGACTCTGGAGCAGTAGTTGAGAGATTACATCCTGATCCATAGGCAGGAGGTAAAGAGAAATGGGGTCTGCTGTGGGCTTTTGAAACCTCACTGCCCCCTCACCCCCATTACACACTTCCTTAACACAGCCATACTTCCTAATCTTCTTAACATTCCTCAGTGAGGAATCAGACTTTCTAATTTATGAGCATTCATTTTCACTGAAACCACCACAAAAATCTCACAACAAACTCCATGATTATCTGGTTCTTAAAATCTTTTGGCACTGTCATCCATAAAGTTTCCTGACCTTACAGATGGAAGTGTTTTGTAGATGTATCCATTGGGACTGGGTTGGACAGCTCTGCATTTTGATTGGTTATGATTTTCTACAGTGGTTTCTTTCTGTTGCTAAGAGAAGTTTCCTTGATGTGGATGCAGACTACACTTACCTGTGAGTATAAGGAAAAATGTTTAGATTATTTTTAAAGATTATGCTGGTTTAGTAAAGTGGTGGTAGCAGATTCTTCTCTAGGATCCATGACTTCACTAGTTCTGGGTAATAGACTAGGATGCCAGTGCCAGGCATGATTTATCTCTTGTTGAGCAAACCTTAAGTCCAAATGGCGAGCTGTTGGTTATCAGCAAAGTCTGCATGCCACTACTGAGCCTTTTGGGTTATGTCACACAGGTCATTGATGTGGTTCATAGTCATCATAGCTGTAAAGGACTGTTGGTTGCCTCCTTCCTTTGGAAGCTTGCATGGTACTTCTGGTACCAGGAAAGCTAGTCCTTAGAGATGAGTCAACCAAGTCAGTTCCATCTCAAAGTCCTCTATGCTCTATTTTTGAAGTGCAGCATGTCTCCAGCAATATCGATTTACCTTCCAACTTTGGGGGACAAGCAAGGGTTAAATAGCAATAGGCTGTATGTTTGAGGAGTCACTTAAGCAGCCTTGACCAACAACTTAGAAGAGGACTTATCATGTCTCTTATTGGATTTTCGTTGTTGTTTGTTGTTGTTGTTAGGAGGCCTTTGGCTCTTGCAGGAAGCATTGCCATCCCAGATGAAAAAATTCATTACAACAATATATGTATACTAATACACAAGACTATACACATTAGAGGTTGCTTTTAGATGGAGTTAAATGGCATGATTTCTTATAACCTCTTTCAGACATCTTTATTGTCATTTTACCCCCACCCCCTTTCACTCTTCTGTAAAAATCATTTTCTGATAGCCTGTTTCAACAAGGGAAAGACACACACTCTGATAGACTCCTACTCATAGTGTATTTGTAGGCTAACTAGACCTCCCAAATTGTTGCTTATTTGTTTAAACACACAGTAAATTAAAATACAATGAGGAAAGTGGAAGACCTATACTCTTCTCCTCCCCATTTTGTTCTATTTTTTCAATCCTGTTAAATGTCAGGTAGTTTTTCTCTCAGTGGAACAGTGAAAAAGCACTGCCAACTAAAGAACATGCTAAGTGTTCCATGAGAATCAGCAAAGGTCTTAATGCTTGTGGTATGTAGCCACCACAGAGAATATAGATCATATTGCCCTGTAAATCAGAAAGGTGGTGTTCTTCTTAGAGCTGTCTTCACTGAGAGCTGTAAAATATGTCTGTTTTCCAAATTTGTGAAGTTGATTATTACATTTTGGGTAAATTCTGAGGAAGAGATAAGCCAACAAAAAATTATGTTTCTTATAGATCCTTGAAGAGCCTTCTTGACCTTTTTTTATTCATATGAAAGGGGGGCAATAGCAGCATTGTATTTTTTAAATTGGGTGTCAAACATCAAGTGTTGATTTCTTGTTTCCTTAGGGATAGGAGTAACTAAAGTTTCATGGAGTTTGGTAGCCATTGATACATTAAGAATTCCTTTGAATTCAGTTGACCAACACACTACCACTTCAAAACATTCTCTTCTATTTCTCACTTGATGTTAATCTCTTCTTGGTTTTTAGGTCTTAACTGGGAGCCTGCATCTAACCTTTAATTATTGCAGCCTGTAACGGAAGACTCAGGAAAAGCAATCCTTTCCCTTTGCAGATTTCTAAGAAGTGTCCTTCTTGATGATACTACATAGCAGTGTTCCCATGTGGACAACATAACTCGGAAGCAATGCTTCTTACATGCCTGGGCTCAGTTGTCTGTCATAAGGACCAGTCAGCAGAGTATTGTCCTGAAACCTCCCTTGTATCAGTGAGCAAAATCCCTTTCCTCAGCAGTTTTATCTATTTTTCTTGGGCTTGTCCTTTCCTATCAAGTGTCCGTCTTTTAGAGGGCTTCATACCGTGGAGTCCTGTCTATTTCTAGAATGTCAGGCTTTCCACACTGCCCTGAACTTACCAACCATAACTAGCAGCTATTATGCTATCATAGTAAAGTTACCCAAGAGAACAAGGGGGTAAACCACTTGATTCAGAGGTGAAGAATTAGCTTCTGCTCTATGTGTTCAAAGGATATTGTCAAATGATATTTCCAGCTCCAAACCAGAACTCTTTTATCTGCTAATTATGTACTATCTTTGGAGTAGGAACACAAATTTTCTGTATTTATTTGATTGCATGAGATTATGCTCTTATATTTGATCAAAAAATTACTTTATAATATTTTTATGCTTGGAATAGAACTAAGGGTTTTGCACATACTTAGCTACATGCTCAATTTCCCATAATTTACTTCTGTGTGTGCTACTGCAGCCAACAAGATGATATTGTAATTCAGGGGGAAGAACAAAAGAAATTTATAGTATTTCAAACATAATTAAAGTTAGATTTATGAACTTCTAAATAAAACAGTGTTGACATATCATTCAGCAGAATTATCTATGACTTAATTATATATTAAGATTTCTAGAGACTGAGTCACCTGAATATAGCTGTTTAGTCTCTTCTATCTATACAAATCCTCCTCTATTCCTCTCAAGAATATGTTCAGCACTCCAAGAACCTGTAAATATTATCTGGAGAGGAAGAGATGAGGATTTGAAACAATTAAATAAGCACTGAACATATAATGCCCTGTTAGCCCTGGGTTTAATGAAGGCAATGTTGCAGAGACAATAACATATAAGACAATATTTGGACAATTTTTAAATATATTTGTACGTATATTTGAAGGTCAAAGGAAGACAGTAAGTTGGTCTGATCAAGTTTTGTTCTGAAGGTTATAATTAATGTCAAAATGTTGACCATGAGAGTATACTAATATTTCATTGTCAATTTGATCCACGTTGTATTTCCAGTTGCAATGTAGGTAGATGTTATAACTTCATATGTATGTGCTATCTAAATGCTGAAGTCAATAAAATGGTTGAAAATCACCTGGTATATTATAACGTCAGCACAATACACAAGTACACACAAACATGAGAGCATTTTTATGTTTTTTTTGTTGTTGTTTTTAGTATTTTAAAAATGAATGTGTAAGTGAAGGTCACTTGTATGTGGGCATTCACAGAGTAAAAAAGAGGATGTTGGCTGTCCCTTGGGGGCTGGAAATACAAGTTATTGTGAGTCACTGGATGTAGGTGCTAAGCCCAGTACTAGCGTCCTCTGGAAGAGAAGTAGGCATTCTTAATCACGGAGCTGTTTCTTGAGCCCTGAGACACCATTTCAGCACCGTAATGCCATTTGATATGATTTAGAATTCCTTAATAAAATATTGTACTGTCATCTATTTACTTACAGATTCATCATAGTCTGCAGTGTGGACTGTGGTCATGGAAACATTGCTTTAATATGGCACAATCTTCCTGAGTACCTAGCCATGCTTTTTAAATATTAAATTTATATATCTCTTTGTGCTACATGAAGCTGTCTCTATCAATGAAACTTCTTAGCATTAGGAGTAATGAGAAAAGATTTGAAACCCTGAACATGTTATCAAAGTGCAAACTTTCCTTCCCCAGGGCTCTAAGAAAACAGGGAGAGGTCAGAGATGGCTTAAAGGGAAGCACTAGACAAAATCAGTCAGCTTCACAACTTTTCAGGTTCTTGAATCTTTACAACATCTATTCGAATTATGTAAACAAAAAAATCTATTACAGAAACCTGTTTTCCTCAGAAAGTATTTGGTCTACCGGAATTATTACTAGATTGAGTGCATGTGAGGATTTAGAAGGTTTTATTCATATTTCTCTTTCCTCAGGTGAAATCCTATGGATTATTCTAACAAAAGATGAGTCAACAATGTTTCATTTAGAAGTTAAAGTTCATAAATCTAATTTTAATTATATTTGAAATGCTATAAATTTCTTTTGCTTTACCCTTGAGTTAAAATACCATTTTGTTGGCTGGGGTAGTACATGAAGACTAAATGATGGGAGGCTGGAGATGTTTCTAAATGTGCAAAAAGGCCCCAGTTCCATCCTAAACATAAAATATAAAGTAAATTTGTAATCAAAGATAACAGCATAATCTCATGGAGTCACACAAAGAAAATTTGTGTTCCTACTGTAAAGGTAGTACAGAATACATGTTATACTTAATATCAGTAGGTGTGCATGTGCACACATGTACACAATCCAGTATTCTGTTTAGTATCAGTAGGTGTGCATGTGTACATGTGTACACAATGCTGTATTCAGTTTGATATCAGTAGGTGTGATGTAAACATGTGTATATAACCCAGTGTTCTCCTTAATATCAGTAGGTGTACATATGCATATCTGTGCACAGCCCAGTGTTCTGTTTAGTATCAGGAGTTGTGCATGGGTACAGGTGTACATATTCCAGTTTTCTGTTTAATGTCAATAAATGTACACATGTACATGAGGCACCTTTGCACTATGTACCAATCATCTGAAACAGCATAGAGCAATAATCCCATGCACTTGCCATGTAGTTTTTATGAATGAGCTCATTGCTGTAATTATTTGACTCTGCAGCCCTGATGATTATATTACTACACTAATGTAATAAATCTACATATCTAATTGCATAGGAATTACTTTTCCCTTTCCAAATTTTAAGAAGATATGCTTTTTGTAATATGTTCAAAGAACTATATTTGGGATGGAGTAGCATTCTTTATAATAAAGAAAGAAAATATAGATAGAAAAGATAAAACAAATATAAACAGTGTAATGGTTCTTTGGAAATTCTAATATATAATTAAGATATGTTGACATTAAATACTTGTTTTAGAATGTCTAGAGGAAGTTAATTTTAAGATACTTGTCATAAATTCTTAGGAGACATGGAATCTTAAAATAATAAAGAGAAAATGTTCACAGCATTAAATATTCCACATCTCAGAGTTGAGAGTCACACTTTAAATACAAAAATCCCATATCTTCTGAAGTATTAAAATTTACTTAATACTGATTTTCACATGATTCTAAAGACTATAATAAAATTTCAATATTCAAATTGAATATACAAATATAAATTATGAAACTTTCTTGTTTTAAGTTTCCTAGTATGTCATCTCATGTTTTTTTGTTTGAAATCATTTCTCAACTGATATTTTTGCAGACCAGTCACCATCACAGTCTCCTTTCTGCAGTGTGATACACCATACTTTAAGTGGAGGGATAAAATAAATGAAAGCACTTGGTATCAGTAAGTTGATGCAGGATTGCACTTATGGCACCATTTATAGGACATTCAGAGATCCAAACATCATAAAAAGTACAACTTTAATATAGACAGTATCACAGAAAGTTCACTTAATGGAGAGCATTGGCCTCTCCCAAACAGCTTGCATTTACATAGTACATCAGAACTAACCCCACCATTCCATTTGCACCTTTCACAATTTTCAAATGTAGATATTATTTCTAATTTTCAGTGAGGTAAGTGTGGTACTAAGTTTAGATGACTACTCAGTAGCTATAAAAACAAATGCAAGGGTTGGTCTTCAAATCGAATGCTCTTTCCACTGTGTTACACAGCTTTTCATAAAATAAAAGTGAGGCTGGGGCCAAGGTTTAAATTTACATTAAAGGATTGTGTGGGGTACAGGAAAAAGTGAGGGTTTGCATTCTGGATGATGGTATCGCATAGAGGAAACTCCAGAAGTGAGAGTGAACGTGGTGTGTAATGGGTGGGAGTGAAAGGGGCCATGAATGAAGCATGATCTAAATCTCACTATTATTTGGAAGCAATGCCCATTACATTTCAATTAAATAATGAATGCAAGCCATAACATTTTGTTTAGAATTGGCCAGAAATTAAGAATCATTATAAATTGAAAATAGTCATAGGTTGATATTTCTATTAGTGGAAATTTGTCAATTAATTGTGTTAATGGGAGAAAAGTTTAAGCTTTTGTATGTCAGAAAAAGAATAGAAATCAGCTGTGTTCTTTCAAGCAACTGAACATCAAGTGCACATTGAGTGTCAGGCTGTGTCAACAGATTGTATCATGAAGATGAAAAAGAAATAATCACTAATACCAAATATTTCATGCTAAAGCAAAATGCTTGAAAATAATAATCATGGACCAATTCAGAGTGATAGACAATAGTGCAGAGTAGCATGGGAAACCTTTCAGGAAAAATAATGCTTGTGCACCACTGAAGAGCCTGCTTTCTAGGCTGATGATGTTTGGGTATAGGAAGATGTGTGAAATGGATGTGAACTACATGTAGATATGCTGGGGGGTGGGAATGAAGAAAAAAGTCCACAATAATGTGATTGAGTCCAAGAGGCAGGAGATAGAAAAGTAGAGTATGGATTTAAACAGGAAACCAGGGATGTTTCTGAAGGAATCTGGATCGCTCTAGTTCACTGTGAACAAAACTCCAATTTAGCGTTTAGGTTTACGATTTACTAATTGAGGATATTCCATAAATAATGCATACTATGTCATGTTGGGCATAATTTAAGTTCTCATAAGGATGACCGGTTTCCTTTTTTGTACTAGAACTTTTGTTTTGTTTTGTTTTGTTTAACTCTTATAAGTTAAACTTTATTCTGCTGAGGAAAAATAATCAGCAGAATGCAGAGAGTGGAGCAAAGCCAGACAACAGGCAGGTAGCATTTCCAATCTAAACTCTGAAAAATATGTTCAACTGTGCATTTTTTAAAGTAGAAAACAGGGCTGCTATTTGAAAAATATTCACTTAGCAAAGTTGTCTTTATTATTGTGTACAAGTTAAGAAGATTTAATTGGATTTCAGAAAGAGGACTTAGGACTGCTAAAGGTATACATAGGAAAGACAAGAGGAGTAATTCTTGGTAGGACAAGGAGCAGAAAGTGGGCAGTGACATCAGCCTGCAGGGAGAGCTTAGCATTGGGTACTGATGCTGCTCCTGTGGTAACATTTGTCTCTCCAACTAATCACAAAACAAACTCAGTATCTTCAGTAAGACAAAACGTTTGATGGGGCTTCTGTCTTTTCTTACACCTAATTACTGAACAGAGAAGATGTTTTGTACATATTCAAAACATAATTTAGCTTTTAGAAGAATCACATCAGTCTAGGAGGTTTGTTTGTAAAGCAAGGCTTAGTTTTAAAAATGAAGTCTATATCAAATAATTGGACAAAGTATATAATTTCAAGAACAAATACTATTTGTGAGTATTGCTATAATATAAATTGTATTAAGGAGGAATATATTTCTAACTGTTGTATTTAAAATATTATTGTAGTACTTAGTAGGCTAAAATTAGCTTTAGTGTTTAGACTAAAAAAAAAATCTATGTGATGAAAATTCTTTTTGTATTTTTTGAAATTTCCAGTGTTTACCTTGTTAGACATCCCATCCAAACATTTTTAACTCTTCATGATTCAGCAACTGCAAAAGCAGTGCCAGATGTATTAATATCCTGGGGACTTCAAACAGGTCCTTTATTATATGATGTTGATGGGTCACTTAAGGATGTATTGCATGTCTCAGCGATGCATCCAGCATTCATTGCCACATGCTTTTATTTCACACAGGTGGATGAGTGGAAGCTATGATCATACTGCTTTTTCTCTTCATCAAGGGGTAGGATGAAGAGAGCATCATGGGATTATTTTTACTCACATGAACACAGAGCATCAGGAATGCATTTTACCACAATATGTGACATGCCCATATTACCTACCTTCAAGGAGGATTTTGTTTGAGAAATGTATTGCTGTATCTCACTTAATTTTCAAGATGTACTTTTATAACTATCGACAATAGATATTTAAATTGCTTCATAAATTTAAGTGAATTCGTTTCATGTTAATCTTACAAATATTACTTGAAATACTTAGAAAATCAATGCTTTACTTCCCTTTATGTACCTGTTTAGGTGCCCATACTTCTCAAAAGTCTTTATATATATATATATATATATATATATATATGATGTCTGTGTACTGTATATATATATATGTGTGTGTGTGTGTGTGTGTGTGTGTGTGTGTGTGTGTGTGTATGGATTTTGCTATGTTCCAATTAAATAATTCTGACATTCATCAAAGGATTTAAGATATTATTTCGCCAATGTGTGCTTAACTCTCTAAGTGGAGGGCCATTTCTACAAAGAACCTCTGTTTTGATATGACTGTCTTAATGTACTTTAGTATAAAAGTCTTAGAAGGGTGGAAGGCTAGCCAGCCAAGCTCTTGTTCCTGTGGTAACAGTGGAAAGGAAACAAGAGTGGAGACTCCCCAAGCTGGTGTAGAAGGAAAACACACATTTCCCTGCCTCTGACCAGCTTCTCTCTTGATCCTGTGTGTTAGTGCTAAGAGTCTCATAGTTCTATATATTGTTTTTCAATAATCAAGACACGGCTCTCTTTTTGCAATTTTAAATGATGAGCCTTACTTCTGGAGCCAAGTGTGCCTTTATTTGCCGCATTCTTCTCGAGTTCCATGGCTGTCTTAAAATAGATGGCCAAGCTTTCATCGCCCTGCTCAGGCATTACTTTTCATTGAACAATTGCTATTTTTTTTTTTAATTTTATGATTCAGTTTATCAAAATAACCTAAGCTTAACAAAGTTAGAAGAGACAAGAGGGCTAGGCATACATTCTTAAGCACGACTATGCCTTAGGTAAGGAGAGGCATTCTCTGAGCCAGTGGTTCAACTTCCCAAAGCTTTGACCAATCAATACAGTTCTCCATGTTGTGGTGACTCCCCAACTACAAAATCCTCCCTGTTGTTATTTCACAACTTCAGTTTTGCTGGTGTTTTCTCAGTGCAAACAACCAACATGCAGGTGGTTCCAGGCTACCCCTGCAAAAATGTCTTTCAGTGACCCCAAACCCCATGGTCGAGACTCATTGGTTGAGAAGCTGCTCCAAATCCTTTGCCAGATTGCTTAGGTCATTGTCTTGCTGCATCATAAGATAAGACTATCCTAGTTTCTGGTGTTAAGCATTTTGTACTAATAGCTGTGGCCTTACTTGTTTTTAACATTTTATTTATTTTTAAGGTCAAATTTTTTTATAAAACTCCAAAACTTCCTCTTTTATTAACTGAATTTTTTTCTTCATTAAGAAATTTTCTACTCACTCTACATACCACCCAGAGATCCTACCTCCTCCCTCCTCCCATCTCCCAGCCCTCCCTCCCAAGCCACCCCACATCCCCACATCCCCCAAATCAAGGCTTCCCATGGGGAGTCAGCAGAACTCGGCACTCTGAGCCTAGGCAGGTCCAAGCCCCTTCCCACTGTACCAAGGCTGTGCAAGGCGCCACACCACAGGCACTGGATTCCCAAAAGCCTGCCCATGTACCAGGGATGGATCCTGCTGCCCCTGCCTGGGTGTTCCTCAAACAGTTTGAGCCACACAACCGTCTTCTGTATACAGAGGGCCTAGTCCAGTCCCCTGGGGGCTTCATAGCCACTAGTCTACAGTTCATGGGCCTCCAATAGTGTAGCTGGTCATCTCTGCACTTCTTCCCGTCATGATCTCAATGTTCCCTGCCTGCAGAATCCCTCCTCTCTCTCTATCAATTGGATTCCCAGAGCTCAGCCTGGTGCCTGGCCATGGATCTCCGCATCTGCCTCCATCAGTCACTGGACAAAGGCTCTATGATGATAGGGTATTTGCTAGACCGGTCACCAGAGTAGACCAGTCCAGGCACCCTCTGGACCACTGCCAGCAGTCCAAGGTGGTCCTTGTGGGTTCCTGAGAGCCTCCCCAGCACCCTGCCTCTTCCTTTACCCATGATGTCCTCATCTATCATGGTATCTCCCTCCCTGCCCTCCCACTCTGTCACTGTTCCAGCTTGACCCTTGCATTTCCCTATGTACTCATAACCCACTCCTCACCCTCTGCCACCCCCCACACCACTTCTCCTTCGCTGGGTCATCCATGTGTCCCTCCTAGGGACTTTCCCTGTTAGCTAGCCTCTCTGGAGCTTTGGGTTGCAGTTTGGCCATCCCTTCCCTCACATCTGGTAACAGTTGCTATTTTTTAATTACTAATTCATTTATATTTTCTTACTATAAAAAATTTTAAAACCTCCCCAAATTATATACTCATTTGGAATTACACAAATATCACTATACACCACTAGCCTAAATGCCAGTTTGATATTTATGTCTAATTTTAAATTTTAAAGAAAAACAATTTTCAAGAGTAACTTTATAACTGTTAACCATATGTATTTATAGCTTCATAATTTTTATTTTAAGTTAATTTGTGTTATGTTAACCTTATAATTATTACTTGGAATATTTTGAGAATCAATGCTTCACGTACCTTCATTTATCTGTTCTGAACTCAAACACATTTGTTTTTATGAATAGAGATATATCCATACACAGACAGTTGAAACAAACAGGTAGTTACAGAAATAGTGATTACTCTAGTTAATGAATTATTACAATAAAATATATTTCACATTTGGCAATAGGTATACTGCAAATTAGTAAACTTATATGGAAGAAATCATATAAATATACTTCAGAATTGCACAGAAACCTGTTAGTGGCAACATTTCAACTAATGTACAATATATTTATTATTTCTTTAATAATTTGGTGCAATGTTTTGATAATATTCATCTCCCTTCCAATTCCTTTGAGATCCATTCCCCTTCCCTACTTACCCAATATTGTATCTTTTTTCTTCCTCAAGTCCAATTTATCTTGCTCCTATATTTGTGGCTAAGTGGTCTTCCACTGGAGAATCGCCAACTTTCTATGGCCATACCTTTAAATAGAACTGACTCTGCTTCTCCTAGTGGCTATCAGTTGTGAGGAGTTCGATGAGTAGTTGTGGACATTCATGCCCAACAGCCCTCTCCATGCTGCAATTAGCTCTGGTTTCAGTTTGCCCAGGTCTTGTGCATGCCATCACAGTACTTTGAGTTCACAAGTGCAGTTGCTGTCCTGTTGTGTCTGGGAGACTATTTTCTTGTAGTCACTCACCATCTTTGTATTTGACACTCTTTCTGCTTCCTCTTCGACTATGACTCCTGAGCCTTCGGAGAAAGGAATGTGATATAGATGCCCCACCTTAAAACTGAGCATTCCGTAGTCTCTTATTCTTTGCACTGTGCCAAGTGTGAGTCTCTGTGTTAATAATCATTTAATGACAAAAGGAATACTTCTTAGGAGTATTGAAAGCTGTATTAATCTATAGGTATAAGGATAAGTCATTAGGAGTCATTTTTATGTAAGCCAAAATGCAAATGTTTGGAGGTAAATAGTTTTTTTTTTCAGTCAAATGAATCACGTAGACCTCTAATTTATACTTGATAGGGATTTAAAAGTACATTTAATGTGTAATGCATCTTTTCTTTTTGTTTTCTTATTCTATAAAAGCACCCTCTTCTGCACTTTTCATCATTTCACACGACCCTGGTTTTTTCTTCGTTACTTCTTTGTCTCATCTAAGTGGTGAAAGTACAATGTGACTGTGTCAGCCTTCCTTGTTAAAAGTTTACAACACAAAAGAAGGCATTTATAAAGGGCAGCTCTCACTGTTAGAACATTCCTAACTTAACTATGATAACAGCTCTCATTTGGTACTCAAATTGAATCTATGATGATGTTTTGGGGAAAAAAATGTCATTAGCCACCTTTCACAGTTCTGAAGAAGTTTGACATCCTCACCAAATTTATCTAGGAATAAGAGACAGAGAAAACCAATCCTCGGGTTTGCAATCCATGCCGTTTTAATGGTTGAGAAGCATATTTATGTTTCAATGAATTATTTGAAAAAAATGTACACAATTTCATGTGCTGTAAACCTTTTAAGATGATGTTTTGAAGTCAGAGCTGAGCTCTAGTGCTGGTGTCTGCAGTTCTGTTTTCTAATTAAAACTATTAATTTTTTACACTCGGAAAAAATAAAGCTAAAACACAGTCTTTTCTTTCCTCTCACCTATAGGTCCCAAGGAGGTGGAGATCGAGTGCCCTTTGAACCACATTGCCTGTCATGGAGCCAGCACGTGTGTCCATTTGTCACAACTGTGCAATGGGGTGTTAGACTGCCCCAGCGGCTTTGACGAGGGAGTGCACTGCCAGGGTGAGTCTGTTATGGGACAATCGAACTGAAACACTCAACTGTGTCTGGTCATAAAAGTTCAAAGACACGTCTAGCCCTCCTTTTCTTTCAACTGTAGATGTAGCTGAGAGAGAGAATAGGTTTTATTTCCAGTCTCTCAGCATAAAGTTCAAAGGTATAATTACCACAGTTTCTTGAAAAACATGTTAACAAACACACACCCAGACTTGGAAACTGAGATTTAAAAACACTACCTCACATAAAATTGTTCTTTTGAGCAAAGGAGAGTGAGGAGTCATTATCACAGTAGCCTGACAGCCCACAAGTCTGTTTACTCCATCTTTGTCTTAAACAAAATATTAGCAGGAACGCTCCTACAATTTTATGTTCGAATCTATGTGCTCGTGGGAAGTATTTTCTTTAATACTAGTTCTGTCCTACTACACTATTAACTTTCTTGCAATTTTAATGTGTTTTTAAATATCAGACTATAATTTCTTCAAAGATATGAGAGAAAAAATTGAAATAAAGAGAAAGTAAAATGAAAGTGGATCAGGGACATTCTAAAACCTGGGTGTGGGTTGCAGGGAATGAAACATGAGACTAAGAAGCATAAGAGCCCTGTGCAGTTGTGGGGCATCAGGACAGCCCAGGATAAAAGAAGAAACCTCCCGCACCTGTCTGTCCCTATTCTTAATTGCTCTACCCCAGTTGAGAGAACACAAGCCAGGTCCAGGGCAGGCTGTGGATGCCTTTACCTATAGGGACTTGTTCCAAACCTCGTATTCTCCGTACTTATAGTTTAGCACCAGGCCCCTCCCCCCAGGTGTCGGAACATGGCTATCCACCATCTGGTAGGAAGCAACGCACTAAGGCTGGTGACAGATGTGAGGTGCCACCGTTTCTTTTGCTGCTGTACATCCACTCCTTCC
>CABHPH010112062.1:0-39463 GCA_902168325.1 Peromyscus nudipes
CCCCGTGCGGCTCCTCCTCCCCGCCCGCGCCCGCCGGAGCAGCCCGCCCCCCGGGAGGAGTCAGCGACCGCGACCGCCCCGCCGTCGGCAGCCGGCAGGTCCGGGAGGAGCAGCCTAGGGGGATGCTAGCCAGGCTCCTGCTTCCCGCCCAAACCACCCCGAGCCCGTAGCCCACTTAGCTTTGTGAACAATTAGCGTAAATGCTTTGCTTCCTCTCCCAGGTTAGTGCAGTTTTAAAAGAAGGTCATCAGTTAAGGTCTGTGGAAACACCTGGCAAGATGCAGCACCGGCGTGCCCTGCTGCCCTGGAACCAATGCACAGCCATTCTAAAGACAGCTTTAGCCAGCAGGGCAGAAGACACCAGGCTTCCATCTGTCCAGCTGTCAGCAACTTGCTTCTGCTTCAGCTGCCTTAGATGTGGAGTAACTTCCTAACCCAGGTGTGCTTTAGCTCTCGCCCTTCACTTATGGACTACTCCCAGAATCCTTTTTTCAAAACCGACACTGATCAAAGGCAAACATGATTCGAATATGACTCAAACTAGAAAATGCTGAAACAAATATTTTGGTGTTGCGCAGACGGTACTGTAGTCTGCAACCCTGAAGGTCCTTAAGACAAGTTTTAAATGAGTATCTGGTAATAATAACGTGACTTTATATAGTGTAGCAGCTAGAGCAGAAAGCACAGTGGCACATTCACCCCAGGTGATTTGTTTTGTCCAAAGCCAAATTCCAGAGGTATGAAATTCAAAAAAGTGGAGGGGCATTTAGTAACTATAAATGTTATATAGGCAAAAAACAAGTAGCGTAATCTCCCTCTGTGGCCAGCTGGAGACGTGAGCAGGTTACGCACCTAACTGCAAACCCCAAGTAATTAAGTTAAGGAGCCTCCCAGCTGCCCCTTTGGAGCATTTCAATCCTTCAACTGGATTTGAAATCAGGAGTGTGAGAATGAGAAAAGATTAGGATCAGATAAAATTAGATAGCATAAGAAGAGTTTCCTAGCTAACATTATCTTGGAAGAGAATGTGTATAAAAGATCTACTACTCAGAAAACCCAGGGGAGACCCGAAGGCAAACACCTGAAACAAAACTCTTTCCTGTAGCTCCAAGGCCTGGAGAATGTCTCCCCCGAAGCAATGTTAAATGAATACCAGCTGCCTCTCCCACTTGCCCTGTGATGAAAGTGGTCCCTACACCTCAGTGCCTGCCCAGAGGGTACAGAAAGGGAGTCTATCTGGGGATAAAACTGGCTGGGGGCCAATAAGATTCTGAAGCAATTCTGATTTTAAATAATACTATTTCTCAGAATTAGCTGTGATAGGAAAATGCTACCGTAGTCCACATATTAATGTTTCTTTATAGCCGATCTCCTGGGTCCATGCAGAAGCATTAGAATCACGATATGGAAAGTGCTTGCTATTGAATTTTCATTTATTTGCCTTCCCAGTGTGTACCAGATTTTTAGATGCCTTGTAGCTTTACAGTCCAAACTTGTAATAGCAGACTCTTGAATCCTAAATTCTAGGATTTCATTATGAAATCTGTGGGAAAAAAAGTTTCCAATTTTAGAGTTGTAAAAATCCTGGAGATACTTTGTTCAGTCATTTTTACTCATTCTGCTTTCATCTGGACATTTAGTAAGTGGCTGAGGCAGGAGTATTCTTACTGTTAGGCTCATAAAGTTCAAGTTTGAAGGCACTTTACTGGTACAGCCTTTTGTAGTGTGAGCAATGTGATTGGATGGTCACGTGTTCTTAGATGACTGAAAGTGACAAAAAATTAACTGAAGTTGATTGAGACCACAGGACTTTCCCTTCAATCCTACTTTGTAACATGAATAAGTTCTAGAATTCGTGGGCTCGTACAGAGGTCTGATAAATAGTCCATTAGCTTTGAACTTGTTGGGAAATATTTATGCAGTTTTCAATGGCTCCTCTCCAAAGGATAGTTCAGTTGTTACTTAAATTCCACTTTGCTCATTGTGCAACTCATCGAGATTTACACCCAAGATGGAAGACCACAGGTTCTGTCGAGACATGAATACCTCTGTGGCTTCCAACACTGCAAGTGTGCGGATCGTGAAGGCAAAACAAGACTCGAAATGGGCAGCCCAGCATGCCATATATACTGTATTTCAGATGTCAGCAGACAACATTGCAAGCGACAGAACTGTTTCTAAATGTCATCATTTCTGTCATGATAGTAATGGACATGCTCCGTAATGTACTCCACAATTTTATAGCTACAATCACTTCAAACATCGTTTTCTCTACGATGTAAACTATGTCAAATACAACTTTTCTTATTTGTAAGGGCTTAAACCTATGCCAGTACTTTGAGCTGTATATGTGCACATCGGTGTGTAATGCTGCCTGTTTCATGGTCATTCTATAAATAATAAAAGAGACCAAGTGAACCAATGGAAAGACTGCTCTATTTAATGCCATTATTTTGTACATGCAGTGACATTAAAATATTTTTATAAGAAAGGGCTTCAAAGAATATACTATGAATTAATATAGATATGTCAAGTAGCAAATAGTAACAATATATTGCTTTTATAGTTTGCTGTTTGTAGGGTAGCTAATCTTGTAAAATTATTAATTTGCATCCTATTACGCCCAAATCATTTTATATACATTTCATTTTCAGTTTAAAGGATTTTGCTTTCAAGAGAACCCCCCGGGAGGGAATAGTTGTGATGGAATAGGGAAGGAGTTGGAGGGGAAGGAATGGGGACTGGGCTTGATCAAAGCACATTACATGTGTGTATGAAACCCTTAGTCAATAGGAAACGAGATCCCCACAAAGCTTTAAAAACTGCAGATGCCACAAAACTTAACATGTGTTTTAAGTGCCCAGGATGTGTCAGCCCCATGTACATGTTAGAGACTAAGACAATATGCTTTCCTTCAAAGAACAAATCTGATGGGAAAACAGACGTGTACAACGTAAAAGGAGGGAAATTACTCTATAGGAATATTGGGGGAGGGGTGTTCCAGAAAGTCCACAGGAGGAAGCAACTGACTGACTGCTCTATTCTCTGCCTCCAGTGACTGCATCATTTCCCCGAAAGACTGACCCAGTAGCCCATATGATCGATGAGAAAGTTTCAAGTTTGTCACCTGTGAGTGAATTTCTGTTCCCAAAGCATAAGTACTCTCCTGCTCAAATGCACGAGAATGGACAGGAAGTGCTGATCCTTGAAGCATTTAAATGAGGATGCATGAGGAGGTTAGAAATGCTGAGCCTTTCTGTTGTTCTTGTAGAAATTCTACCAGAGGGAAAAACTACTGAATCTATCTCTTCGAGCACAGTATTTACTGTGCGGCAGGTGGCCCAGGAATATTAAGACAGCTGTCAACATCAAGGAAAGCACCAGCCCATGAAAAAGCAAACAGATGGATTGGGGCACTTCACTGGCTGCCTCTTAGAATAATAGCTGTGCTTGGCCAAATGAAGCAAAGTCAAGCTGCCCAGGGCAGCAAAAAGCTATTACAGATAGAAGCACTCAATTAGGAGAGAGGCGGAGGGATAGCCTCCCCTTGCCTTTGTCTGTATACTCAAGTTTTCATTAAAAGCCACCACAGCCAATAAGAAAGGAGAGGCAATGCTAGCACTTCCCATTCTGTTACATTCTGATTATCATGGTTTGTGGCGTGGGGAAATGCCTCGTCTTACTGCTTCAATGAGAGCAGATGGCGAAATTTTAAAGTAATTGGTTATTCAGACGTCTATGGAATACATGATGTTTTATTGTATTGTTCCTGGTTTTTATTTGCAGAGCATGTGGAGAGTGAAATCATTCAAATACAGGATTTAATGGTTAAATAGACGTGTTAGTTTGACCTAAGTTGCATGTATTCTTTTATTCCTGAGATATTATATACAGAAAAAAGAAATCCTTAAATATTTTGTGACCATTAAGAATTGATATGTACTTTTCAACAGTGTAAAGTTTGCTGATAATTGAAATATTATGTTCTTTCAAGTATATAAGTAGAAGAATATCTTTGGAAAAGTAGATTATAAAGCATGTTCCAAAGTAATTGTTCACATCAAGTCAGCTTGATGTGCCACTGTCTGTCTCAAATGCCACAAAAAGATGAAGGAAAATTAGAACATCCATTTTGATATTCTATTTAATACTAATTAGCTTCATACAATGGCAGGTATAATTGTAAGCCTCTTGAGGAGTACAAGTGGCCAGGCCCCTCCCCTGAGGACCTCCAACTGCCAGATTCCACCCACAGAACACTCTAACTGCCCTAAAGGCTGGACCCACTCCCCAATCTACTAAGTAAAAAGCCCAAGCTCAGGACTTGAAATCTCACCAATCCCCACCCTGGACAGCTTTCCCCTCTCAAGCAAAACAAAACAAAAAGCCTGCTATATAAACCCTGTCTTTTGCTCAGTTCTCTGCTGCTTCTCACACAAGCAGAGCCAGCCATCCTCCTGGGTTTTTCCACCCCAATAAATCTCTTGTGTGAGGTTTGTTGTGAGGTATGACTGACTGTGGTGTTCCAAGGCCTATGACTGACAGGATTCCTTTCCCCTCAGAGCTGTAACACTTACAATAATGCTTTAGAATAACAACTTACTATTAGATAAGAAACTCAGACTCCATAATCTGTTTCTCCAAAACACTTCATCTGAGTGAGTACATGGGCCATGCACTATTGTGCTTTTTCTGAAATACAATTTCAATGCATATACTCTGCAAAAAAAATTATTTATAAATTTCTGGACTGCACTACATAAGTGTTGATTGTATATCTTGCTTATTCAGTATCATAACAAATAGAGTTTAAAATTGGCTTGTGAAATTATTTTTACTTGTTTTAAATGTTATACTACATGTATTATGGAAGCCTGATCTTTCTTACTAGGAAACTTTGTTACCAGATTGATTTGCTGTCAATGGCTTAAAAACAAGATACAAAGGCAGCTGCTGTTGTGACCACAGGTTTTGATTAGGTGGAGAAAGCATCTGGAATTGCTACATGTTGTCATATAAAAAGAACCACAGTTTTCCTGGGGGAGGGTGTGGAGCTTTACCTAATTTAAAATTGTGGTTAACATTATTTCCTGTACACAAATTTACACTGCATAAAATAGAATACAAAACAGTTTACTTTGGTTTGGAGTGACAGAGTAATACATTTAAAAAAAAAAAACCTGACAGATTTATCTATGGAAATCTTACTCCCTTCTGAACTACTATCATTAATAAACTTGCAGAAACTTAATTAAAAATATTATGAAGTGTAAGCTGGGAGTGCAGCTAGGCGATAGAGTGCTTGGCCCATATGTGTAGGGCTTTAGGTTCCATCCATAATACTGCAAAATAAAAAATAATTAACAAGTAAGGATTTTAACCTGGGTATGGTGACACAAACCTGTAACCCTAACACCTGGAAGCTGAAACAAAATATCATGAGTTTGAGGTCAGCCTCTGATACAGTGCAAATTTGAGGGCAGCGTGAGCCACCTGGTTAGACTCTGATTCAAAACGCCAAGCATCAAGAGTGTTTTTGTGGTTGTTGTTAAATTTAATAGCAAAAAATCCACATACAAATCAGCCATGTGCTTCATCTAAGAAATAGCTATCAGTCTCTCTGAAAGTATCAGCCACCTACAGGTTGGACGGGATTAAAATGAATTTATCTAAACCCCATTTTCATTCTTGTTCTTCCCATCACTTCGTCATGGAGGGCCTACAGTAAGTACGTTTGGTTTTTTGAGATTTAAATAAAGCATAATCAGTTTGAGAACACAATGTGTCTTTGGATAAAATTTGACAAATTGCAACTGGCAAACTTCCTTAGCAACTCAATAAGGGAGTCAGAAAGCCAAAGAATTAACCCAAATAAGTAAAAAACAAGCCTAAAAATTACATATTTACTTAGAAACCCACCAAGTACCTTGTATTTCAGAAAAACAAAACTAAATAGAAGGTACTGAAATAAAGGTCTTAAATTTAAATGATTGACTTCACATTCACTCCTCTAGTGCTAGCTGCTTCAAAGTTAACTAGAAAAGTTGATAAGAGTACTATATAAGCCAAACAAACACAAAACACACACATACAAAAGCAAACTAAACCAACCAACCAAACAAAAACCCACAAATGACAAATCCTCAAATATTCTGTCTGTCAAGACGCCTTAGCTCAGAGTTTGGCAAACATTTGCTCAACACTTCGAGGCTAAATGCTTAGTGATTGGAGTACACGGGGGTGATCCAGTCCCCAACAGCTCAGTTTGAGAAGGAAACGCACAACTAAGGGAGGCACACTATGTAATAAGTGTGACCCGTGGGCACCAGGCACACAGGCATGCGAAGAAAAAGTGACACACTGTGTTCTCCAACCAGCATATACTTAAAACACCTCGTGGCACAGATCTGCAACAGGAATATCACACTAGTCAAAAAAGCAGCATAATACATAATGCACATTACTATGCCAATGACAGACATATAATTAATATTTGCTTTGACTTCTATCTGATTTGGTCAGGAAATAAGACAATAAATGGATGCCTCTAAATCATAAATCATCAGACACCATGTGTAATACAGAGCATCCACGGGTTTGGTATGTTAATATGAAATTACCTTCAAGTGAACTCTTTATTGCATTCTCTTGACCTTCTTTTAAACATTTTGTAATTGAAAAGTAAATGAAAATGATAGGTATGAGAAATATGCAGGTGGAGAAACTGCTGCCTCAATCCCAATGCGACCTATATAATTTGAGTTTACAACTGCCTATTACCTTGGACAGGTTGGACCAGTACATCTCATTCAAGTCGGAAGTCTTATTATTGACCAAGTATCTAATTGAGGCATAAAATCAGGCGAGTAAAGGATCATTTAGACAGCTGTTTGCCTGTCTTCGGTGAATTTCCTTTCTCACAGCTGCTACCTGGAATTCATGCTGAACTGAACATCTTCAGCTTGCTAGTGCAGCTGTTAAGAAACACAGAAATGGGGCTGCTGCGGCTCTTGCAGAGGCATTTAAGGAAGAGGAAGGAGCAAACACAGTGGGTGGTATTTTCAGTTCTGTTGTGTTACATGAAAGGTGTCACACTGAGGGGCTTAATGACTCTTGTGCCTTGGTTCCAGAAAGCCAATGAGGCCAGGCAACATGTGGTAGGGTCAAAGTCCCTGCAAAGAGGACCTGAGGTACTACTATTACATGAAAGTCAAACCCGAGTTGTAACTGAGACCCCCTCAAAACTGGAGATGCTAGGACCATGAACCATCTACCAAGAAAGCTGCAGGATGGAGAGAAGCTGACTCAATAAAGGGGAGTATATATGGGTACTAGAGGTGGCAGAGCTGGAGGGTGGGGCTGTCCAGACCCTTTGGAGTCCAGAGGATTCCACTTGTAATAGATGCCAGGCATTGAGCTTCAGGATTGGTATTTGCTTTGCTGGATTTCAGTCTTGCTCTGGCCCAATCATCCTTTGCTATGCCCTTATTCACCCCTTTGGGAGAAGAATGTTTATTCTGTACTGTTCTATATAGGATATAACTTGTTTTTTATTTATTTTTTTATAGGAGCTCACAGTTAAAGAAAATTGCCTTGAGTCTCTGATGAGACTTGGGCTTTGGACTTACAGACAATGTTATAATTATTAAAGGCTATGGGCACTTTTGATGTTGGACTGAATGCATTCTACATTATGAGGTGGCCACAAGCTTATGGGAACAAGATACGGAAGCTTAAAAGTGATGTGTTTGGGTCATGTTGACAAGGATAGGAGTGGTAATGGTCAATCCTGACAAGTTGATGGGATTTGGAATCATCATGAAAACAAACCATTGGGCTCATCTGGAGGATTATCTAAATTGATATAGGGAGACTCATCCTAAATGTGAGCAGTATTGTTCTCCAGGCTGGGGTCCTAGACAGAGTAAAAAGAATACAATCTGAGTATAAGCACTCATCACTCTCAGCTTCCTGACTGGATACAAAGAGCCCAGCTGCACACTGCCGCTGGTACCACACTTTCTCTGCTGAGACTGACTGTATCCCCAGGAGTGGTAAGTCAAAACAAATCCTCCTTCTTTATGCTGTATTAAAGCACAGTGAGTAAACAATTCTTTTAAACTAAGACATAGAAAGATAGTAAGAGAGTAGGCACTCTACATAAAGTTAGGTAAATCAACATATTTTATTTAACACACTAGAGTGAATTCATAAGCAAGTTTAATTTGCTCTGTGTTTACACAAAAATGCACAAGTTGAAATCCTAAACACCAGTGTAATATGAGGAGGTACAGTCTTAGAAAAGTAGTAAAAGAGTAGACGTTATACATTAAGTTAGGTAAATTGGCATATTTTATTTAATATACTAGAGTGATAAGCAAGTTGAATTTGTTGTGTTTACACAAAATGTACAGTTTGAAATCCTAAACACCAGTGTGATACGAGGAGGAACAGTCTTTGGGAAGTAATTAGTTCATAATGGTGGAGCTCTCGTAGGATATAATGGCCTTCATACTCTTATAAAAGAAACCCAGAGTATTCTCTCCCTCCTTTCTATTGGGATACAATGAGAAGACAGAACTCTATGGATGAGAAGAAGGCTCTCGACAGAACCTTAAAGCAATGGCAGCCTGATGGCAAATCTCTATCCTCTACAACTTCTGTTGTATGTGAGCTGCCAAGGCTATGGTTATTTTGTTATATCAACCTCAATTAAGCAAATATTTTCACAAGTAAATGCACATAATTATGGAAATCATAACATTGATGAGCCAAAGTTCTGAAAGAAAAATTTTCAAATAATTAGGGTATAATTCATAATTTGTATCAGAACCTTAAATGAAAAATACATAAAACTCAGTTCGTCTATGATTTATAAAACAGTCTGGAAAGGTCAACATAGAAATATTTAAACAGCGCTGTAAGATCTGAACATTTTACAAAATGCTCTGTTAAAATATAGAGCTTAAACTTTTTAATGCTGATGATGTATAAACATGGGAAAACAACTGTTTCAACTTTGAGATACATTACCATTATATAATATGCTAAATACAAATGCAATAATTTCAGCTTATATACATATGGTGTCCTATATTATTATCCAATTTACTTCTAGAGAATCTTTACTTGAAAATGAAGTGTAGTAATAAATGATGTTCATAAACCATTAATAGGTTTAATGGAAACAAGGGGAAAGTATTTTTTCTTTCATCAAAATATTTCTGTATGTGTGAATGGCTACTTAGTTTAGCTTTAAGTAGTTTTTTTTTCATTTATATTTTATTGTTTGAAACTATATAAAGCTATAAAGCCATTGCTTTATGTCAATGTGAAGCATATAGATACTTGTACTTTATCATTATTACTTTAAATTATGGGACAAATGTGTTTCTATCATTTTGCATGATTTTTAATGAAGCATTATTTGATATTAAAACAATTTATATAAAATATCTGAAACTTCATAGTATTATTTACATATGATTACTTTAAAATACATCACTTGATTTGGATTAATTTATCCAAAGTAAAAAACAATAACAAAAATTTTGCTCTGACAAGCACAACACATTATTAAGCAAAGATAGTTTAGGTGACAGACATTAGCTGGTAACTGAGTCTGGCTTTAAACATTACTATACTATTGCCTACGTTGTTACATAGCACTTATTAGTAGACTACCACCAGCTAACATTATCATTGCCCTTGTCAAATGGAAGACAAAAATGTAGAGAGATAAAGTAGTGCAGGTACATTTCTCTCTTGCTTATAAGTGCATTGATGGCAGGATTAAAGCAGTGCAAAGCACTGCCTGTTCAATCTGATGAGACCATCTCTTACGTTTGTCAGAACTATCCTGTTCTTCTCTGCACTTGTGTAAATGGCTTTATCCAGCCTGTGAAGTTGTTCTCAGTAACATAGTGGGTAGTACTCTGAAGAAGATATCGAGGCAAGTTCGGGCCACTATTCTGAAAGGCTATCTTCAAAAACACTTAGAGCACAGGTTAAAACATTTATACAGCTTTTATGTCTAGGAGCCAAGAGACAAAACAAACACGAAGTGTGCTCATACTTTTGAATTTATTTCTATTTGAATCCCTGTGCTTTCTCTAAAATTCAAATAAACGGGAATATTGTATTGTTCTAGGGCCTGGCCCCATTTGTTTCCATTGCAATTAGCAAGGCAGCTGTGCTGAAGTGCAGGAGCAAATGAATGATGTCAAAATAAAGAAACAGGCAGAAAGGACAAATCATGCTCTAGAAAACAACTGAGTAATTCTGAAATAGCAGCCTTACGTAGTTCTAGAGTTACTTTTATGTAACTTGTCAATGTTTCATGTACCTCATCTAAGCCCAGATAGTAAAATTTCAGTGTTAACAGACTTAAAATACAAAACCAAAATAAACAACACCCAACAAGAGAACACCTTCAGTAGTTTATAGTTTATGATTTTCCAATCAGTTTTGCTTTTAGTAATATTACCTAATAATACCTGTATTTTTCTTATCTAGTTTGAATCATCTGTTCTAAACAGAGTGCCTGGTTTTGAAGACCAGCATCAGCATTTCTCAGCTCTGGGGCCTTCATCAAATCACAGAATCTTTAAAAACGTCCTAGAGTAAAGCAATTTCCTCTGAAATGAAACATCCCACCCTGGAGGGAAGTTCCTTTAGGGACAGAAACTTCTAAAGGGCGGCTCAGTTAGACACAGGAAGGAAACAACTAACGAGTCTCAGGAAGTCCTTGAAACTTACCTGAATCACAATGCTACGCAGTAAGCACTGCTTCAAGAGGAAATTCTGACCACTTGAATTGTCCACCTATGTGCTGACCTCCATGGACGCAGCTTTTCTGAGTCATCAGCCATGCTGGGAGGAATGGAGTTCTTTGGCAATATGGCTTTGAGTTGTCCATGATTCTGTAAGTAACCCTTCACTCATACTCCGGAGTAAGTAGCCATAATAAACTCACTGGTTCACCAAATTGGACTTTGTTAGATTCATTTCTTTGGTGTGTTGTTGGTGCCCTATCTGGGCTTAGTAGATGCTTCATTATTTACCCAGGAAAAGTCTCATACAACAGGTCCAAATGTCTTAATCCACAAAACAGAGCCAATTGGACATAGCACATAGGGTTGTGAAGACTAAACGATGCAAAGATCTGAATTTGTAAAAATACATGGTGGGTGAATTGTTACAATGTATCTGTTTTTGTTGTTTGTTTATTTTTGTAAATGGTATCATAAGGCTGTGAGGATGGCACTATTAGGGAATGGAACTTGATGCCAAACCTAATGGCCTGAGTTCAATTCTAGGAACCCACATGGTAGAAGGAGAGAACCAACTCTTGAAAGTTGTTCACTTACCTCCATATAGTATTTCCTCCCCCAAGAAAATAAATACACGTACAAACAATCACATTACACCTTTTCTATCTATATTTGAGGATGTCATAGGTTGCATCCTAATGAAAGCAACTTATGACAGGCTATCAAAATAGCTAAGCTACTAAACCACTACAATATTTTGATAATTTTCAGTTTTACAAATGCCCATTCATTGGTATTTCTGGATTTTGAGAGACTGGATAATATAGCTTTGACTGCTATTTTTTAGAAGTCTGTAAAAACATTTACCACCACTGGGATATGTAAAACAATGAATCTGTATAACTTACCTTGCCTTCTGTTAGTTTCATGGCTAAGAGTGTTAAAGATGTTATACAATTCATAGCTTTTCTTTCAAATGCAATATTTTTCAGGACTGACATCACTGTTACGTGACTAGTCTCAGTGTTTAATTTAAAATGGGAGCTTACAGTTAGAGTTTACAGTTATAACCGGTCTTTACGCTATGAGGAGTTACATGTTGTGTACCTGAGATTTGTCTAAAATTCTAAAGAACGTTCACATAGCGGTTTCTAAATAGTTTGTTGAGGTACTTTACTCTGCGATGTGGGTCCTGACTGCCCTGCAGGCTCCTTAAGAAGTGAGTCGAGGATGCACCACGAAGGGTTTTCTTACCCCAGCCCTTTCTCTTCACTCTTTGCTTCCTAGCTGTGGAAGTGAAGAGCTGCTTCGCCATGTATTACAGTCATGAAACTGCCTCAGCACAGGACTGAATATAAGGAGCTGAGCATAAACTGAAGCCTTAAAAATTTCAACAAGAATCAATCTTTCTTTCTTCCTTGCTTTATCTCTTTTTCTTTTTATAAATTATCTCCTATATAATGTTATAACAGAAACATAGGCATGTTAAGAGAAAAAAGGCAGTTATAAAAATATTAATGTTAAATATTTATTAAATTTTAATTTATTAATCTGAAAATGTAATATTGTCATTCAGCTAATGAAATAAAATTAATCATGTGTCAAATGTTCTCAGATTCTCCCTCATTAAATTGATTTCAGGGAAGGCAAGGGATCTTTTACACATACGAGTGATCCGAAAGAATGGGCTGACCACGTCCCAAACTTCCACAACTGCGAAGAGGAGAACACACATGTAGGTCTACAGGGCACTGCCAATCAGAACGTATGCAACTATACGGTAAACAAAAAGTAAATTTGGTTTGGTTGGTCTCAGACAATGACTGGCAGTAAAACACCAAACAGCACACCAACACATTATTTTCAGCATGAACAAAGCACTCTAGACGGTATATTTCATTTTTTATTGATTGTGACACAATAAAAAATACATATATACTAATTACCTGTGATCCCTTATAACTCTTTAAAGCTGTTTCACTAACACAATTTAAGCTTCAAAGCCATAGAATAAACTAAAATTTTAGAGGACAATTAAAAAATAAAAATACATTAAAGGTATCATAAATCATGATAGGATATTGAGATGGCTTATAACTGGTATTTACACATTCTAATTACAACAACATGCAGACCTTTACAAGAAGCTAGTAACAAAGGCGTTCTGAGGTAATGTTAGTTTTCATATAGTTAATGGCCAGATTATCAATGTCTCAAGTCCTAAGTTCTTAAAAAAGTTTTTCCAGAGTCCACAAAAGCAAGCAGAATATTGTAAAATATTCTTGGTTGCATAAATCTTTAAAAATAAATTTGAGATTATTCAGTATGCCTTACATAGACTCCTTTAATTGAAAACTGCTGAGGTTTCCAGAGACTATCTTTTCATGTCTTCACAGCTTGGATCTGATCTGATAACAAACAGACAAAACCATCATCAGCCTCACAAGGGAAACAGCAGCAACCCTATTCTCTAAGTCAACTCAAGGCAAATCTATATAACACAGGGGGGCCCTATCTGCATATCGGTTTTCTTAATGTACAATTAATACTACTAATTTTTATGTAAGCTGTAAGTAGGTAAAGAATTAACGAGTTCTACAGGCTTATTAGAAAGACACATAGAGGTCCTTGGGTCATCACTCCTTTTTGGAAGCTACTACTTACAATTAATTCCCTTCTAGGTAATCACTTACAACTCACTAAACACACATTCTTATCAGACTTCAGCTCTCACACTCCTCATTCAGCTACTCCTTTGCAACCTTTATGGCCCTAATACTTCTATCTCAGTTAATGCAATTATTATCTGTATGACGATGTCAATACCACTCAGCACTCAGACAGGTAGGATGTAGGCTTTCTTCTTCTAAATTTTGTTTACCCTAAAGGTAATAATCTCAACCAAGCCCATCTATTTAGTTTCTTCTCCTTCTCCTCCTCCTCCTTTCTTTTTTTTTTTTAGCATATTTAATACTAATTTAACTCAAATACTCTCACACATGACACACATTACATAACCCATCAATTCACCCTCTTTTTAAACAATTATTTATGTGTATGGGTGTTTTTCCTACATGAATGTCTGTGTACCATGTGCATGCCTGGTGCCCGTAGAAGCTAGTAATGTTGGGTACCCCAGAACTGGAGTCATGGATGGTTGTGAGCCCCCATAAGGATACTGGGAATTTAGCTGAGGTCCTCTGGAAGAACAGCCTTAACCATTGAGCAGTCTCGCTAGTCTCTGTTTACACCTTCTTGAAGAACTTTTCTTCTAAACATCATGAGGACTCTCCAACCTAGACAGCCCTTTTCTCTGCTTGCCAACTATTCTTGAGATCTTTTTCATTATCAGTCTAGGATTTTCATTAACAATGCATGAATTTGTTCCTCCATTCCTGTGCTGGTTTTCCTAGGTCCTGATCCATCTAGCCATCCTTCCTTTCTTCCCCTTCTGTCCTTATTTTGATAGTGTAAGATGCACGTGTACACATTCATGTGTCTGTGTGTTGGTCCATGTGTGGAGGTCAGAGGTCAACTCTGGTGTTGGTCCTCGTCTTCCACCTTAAGGCAGGGTCTTTGTTGTTTGCAGTTGTACACACCAGGCTGGCTGACGCACAAGTGTCTGTGGACGCTCCATTTCTGCCTGCCATCTTGCCATAGGCTCACTGGATTACAGATGAGTGCTACTGGCTTTCAGTAAGTATTAGGGATTTAAACCCACTCAGGCACATGCCTGCACAATGGCCACTTTACCAGTACACAGGGGAGATGCGCTCCTTGATCTTGCCTTTTTCTTTTCTTGGTTTACTCTCTCCCTCTTGAGCTAATACAGCTATGTCTTCACTTACTGTCACATTTGGTATTGCCTGAGTATGGGATTCCAGGATACTCTCCATGATCTTTTCCAGGCACTGACCATTTTCATGTAGCTCCTAAGTAGCAGGTGTTGGGAAGTTTGATTTAACCATTTCCCTCCTTATGTGAAACCTATTTCCACCTCAGGAAGATTGTACACATTTCCACTGTCTTCAGGGTTGAACCTTACTAATGATGTGCCTTGGGAAGGAATATTTTCTTCCCCAGCACTGGGCTCTCAAGGTTCAGTTCTAGCAAATACTCTTTGATGACATACTATTCCTCCCTATTTTCTTGGTTCTCTTTCTAAACTGTCTCTTGTTTGGTTACAGGATCTTCTCAATATGACCTCTTTGGTTGTCTGGGGTTGTTGGTTTTTCGGTTTTTGTTTTTGTTTTTGTGTTTTTGTTTTTTGAGATAGGGTTTATCTGTGTAGCACAGGCTGTCCTGGAACTTGCTCTGTAGACCAGGCTGGACTCAAACTCATAGATCCACCTGCCTCTGCCTCTCCAGTGGTAGGATTAAAGGTGTGTGCTACCACTGCTGATGTCTGCCTACTTCTTCGTCTGATTCCTCAGATGACGCTCTCTGCGTTGTGCCCACTTCTGCTGCTTCCTGGCAAAGTAGGAGACAGAAGAGACTCACACTATTTTTCTGCTGCTTCCTGGCAGAGTAGGAGACAGAAGAGACTCACACTATTTACCAAGACAACTCGCAGCCCCTCCTTGCTTTCAGTTTACTATTCCCACATACAGTGTGTCTGGTATTTTCCAGTCTACAGAGAGTGTTTGAATATTTGCAAAGGATAATACTTGAAACGCATTGTTTCTTGTAGTTGTTGGGTGGGTGGGAGTCACAGTTTCTCTTTTCAGCTCCAGATCCATCTTTTATTTCCAATTACAAGCACATTCTTAACCCTTGAGAAGATCTTCAACGAGAACTAGGCTGTGTGCTATCATTTCATAGTGCCCACTTTCAGCTGGGGCCTGTTAAGCCAATCAACAGCCTTCAGATCTCCAGCTTTCCAAACAAGATTGCCATTTTTACCACATCCATTTATGTACACGGAGTTAACATCTTTTTAAAACACTGCCTTTATCATTAGTGACACCTGAAATTGGAATATATGTTCAATCCTCTATTTTCATTAGAATACTCATAGTACAACATGTACAATAGAGATATTACAATCTTGAAGTGGGCTAGGGTAGTAGACCAGAAATATACTACTTGTCTATGACGTACGTTTGCTTAACACATGTGATTATTAACACATGGGGTTACTCTTGGTATTCAAAACAAAACAACATTACGGTTTGAAATTGGGAGTCATTACTGATTTTTCACCTTGCATGTAATATGATAAAAACAAGTCTCATTATTTTAGAAAAACTTAAAAAAAAAATCTCACTTGAACCCTGGGCAGGTAGAACATGCCTGCAGTCTCATTGCTGGGAAATTCAGATAGTGAGTTCCAGGTCAGCCAGTGCTACGTAATAGCGATACCCTGCCTCAGAACAAAAAAAAAACAAAAAACAAACCTACCCTTCCCCACAAAAATCTCACTTGAATGTTTTAGAACTAGAAATTTTATACTTATTATTACAGATACAAAATTACTGCATCTTTCAAAAGAGAATATAATCATATGCAACATTTAATATTTCATGAAAATATCTAATATTAAGCTTAAAGAAATAAGACTAAATTAGTACAAAATGGACTTTTTTTTTAACAGGCTAGAAAACTTCAGGATTCTGAAAGCAAAATGAACACAGTTCAGTTCAAAGGTCTTTTAGAGCTAGAGTTTTCTATGTTTACGTAACAAATGAGTGAAATTACAAGCAGGTTAATCTCTTTTATTTACGATTACTTGTTTTGAAGATAGGTGTTTACCTCTTTTCATATTCAAACAGATAACTGAGAACCATAAAATGTACACTGTTACTATTCTACAGGAAAATACGAATGAATGATCATCTAGTCAAACACAAAATGATGTACTCTTTGATTTTTTAAAAAAACGATATGGTTTCTGCTTCTTTTAAATAAGATGTCTAGGTAGGAGAGTAAGTTTGGGAGGTATTGAAAGCTTTCCTATGCATTGTATTTTAACATATATACACACTATTTTATGAAATTTGTTTTGAATATTACAGATGTGAAAGTTACTTCATAAGACAATAAAAGATGTCTGTTAGTGTGAAGAGAGGTTACTAGTAAGTGGAATAGATGTGCTGCCTCAAAGGGCAGCTCCTTTGCTGCTCCTCCTGCTGCCCAGAGCAGGCAAGGATGCTATTACTCACCTTGCAGAGGCTGCTGCAACACAAGGACACAGAATCACCCCTAACAATATTCTGTTCTCACAGAGACTTAGGACGCGGAAGATAACAGATAGAATAGAAAGAAAAACAATTGGTACCAAGAAGAGTTGAAAACTGGTTCTGTAAAATTGGGTCATTACTGACACCTAGTGGCTACTGCTACAGATTAAAAAAAATAAAACTAGAACTATATATAAATGGAGGTGGGGAAGAAAGGAGCGATCGAAACCCAAACCCAGGAGCTCTAGCATCTTCTTCTCAGTGCTGTGCTCAGAGCCCCTGCACTAAGAGTGTTGACAGGGCTTTCACTGCCTGCAGCATCTGCCCTGAGAGTACTGTCAGCATCAGCAAAGGACGAAGCCAGGGAAGAAAACACACTTCTCTGTCTTCTTCTACTCTGTAACCTATCGGTTTCTTCTGGAAAGCCATCCATCCCATACCCTTAACAGTTCTTACAATAGTTTGAAACATGAAGTTGGTGGGTTCAAAGAAAAAATTTCCTTTACTAATTTTGAGAACCATCAGAGATGTCTGTTTCACTTATTTATGAATATGACTAGAATGGTCTTTGCAATCGAACAGTAAATGTTTTGACTGAATAAATACAAGCTAGAAAGGAAAGTCTGTGCCAGGTGGTGGTGGTATACGCCTTTAATCCCAGCATGGGGAGGCAGAGGCAGGTGGATCTCAGACTTTGGAGGCCAGCTCCAGGACAGTCAGGGCTACACAGAGAAACCCTGTCTCAAAAAGAAAAACAAAAAGGAAAAAACAAAAAACAAAAAAATTAAAGTCTGTGGAATTCACTAGAAGAGCAGATTTTACATATCTTTATAAAACGTGCTCTTAGCATTTGTAAGCAGATTACTCTCCCATCTAACACAACAGGCTATAATTCTGCCATGTTTTCCAAAACATGGAAGAAGAAAAATGAAAAACTATCCCACACAAATCTAATATTAAAAGGCTAATGTAGAATGAATGGTATTTATAATCAAAAACTGTAATTAGGATTTCTATCTTCTTTTATCCCATCCACAGCAGGGAGACTCCCAGTAAGAACAAACAGTCATTTGAAAATTTCTGATTCAGCCATAAGGACTCTACAGAAAGGACATACACCTATCTATTGCTTTGCATGCTTCAAGCTGTTCTAATACACAGTAGATAATATGACCCTAGGGGAAACTATTATCTTAATTTATTCCCTAATATAGTAGTGCTGTACCAATCTATTACAGCTATTTTGATTAAAAAACTGAACTGAAAATAAATATCAATAGAATAATAGTACTTATAATAGTGGTATGAGTGGTATGAATGTTTTGTGCATCTATGTCATATATAAATGAAGTTATATATGGAGTGCTATACAGCATGATTGAGAAAAAGATAGTTGTTATTTGGTCCTTTTATTAACAGTAAGGCCTAACTAACATTTGTCCCAAACTTCATATGTGTTTTCAGCTACTAGAGTTAATGAAAATCTGGGTCCCTAAATTAAAACCATTTTCTAGATCTGATATATATATATATCTGATATATATATGATATATATATAATATAAACATAGAAACACTTTAATTAAATCTGCCAGAAAAATATAATAAAGTAAATGCAGCAAGGTATCAGATACTTACTGTACTGTTTTTTCTGACAGCAGAAATAAAAACAAGAAGGGGGCACTGATGTAATAAAATTAAAATCAAAAATGAAAGAAATCAATGAAAAGAAACAGGTTACAGATGCACAGTAGCTGGCGATGTACCTTGGAGCCAGTCCACACCTTCTTGGAGTCCTTCTCCTTTGATGGCATCACTAGCACTGAAATAAAAGCCACACAAAACATCCATCTTATGGCATCATACAGCTCTAGAGTACAACAACACTTTCGCAATACTGTAAAGAAATATATACTAATAACATACATTTGCGCAAAACTAATTAAGTATTGAAATAGAACAAATAGAAACTTAGAGTCTGAGGATTGGGAGAAAAACACGTGGGACAAATTTTGAGAATATGTAGTGATGTTAAGAACACATAAGGCCAGGCGTTGGTGGCGCATGCCTTTAATCCCTGCACTCGGGAGGCAGAGCCAGGCGGATCTCTGTGAGTTCGAGGCCAGCCTGGGCTACCAAGTGAGCTCCAGGAAAGGCGCAAAGCTACACAGAGAAACCCTGTCTCGAAAAAACCAAAAAAAAAAAAAAAGAACACATAAACATCAGGTTATTTTTCTCACTGCAAAAAAATTTTCTAGAGTTCACTGTCTACCTCACTCTACACAGTGATCAACACATTTACTCACTGTCTACCCCACTGTTGCTGGAGAGCTTCTCTCCAGGTCCCACAAGTCCCACAGTACCACAACCCACGTATAAAATAATCACTCAGACGCTTATATTACTTATAAACTGTATGGCCGTGGCAGGCTTCTTGCTAACTGTCCTTATATCTTAAATTAATCCATTTCTATAAATCTATACCTTGCCACGTGGCTTGTGGCTTACCGGCATCTTCACATGCTCCTAGTCATGGCGGCGGCTGACAGTGACTCCCTCCGCCTTCCTGTTCATTTAATTCTCTCTGTTAGTCCCGCCTATACTTCCTGCCTAGCCACTGGCCAATCAGTGTTTTATTTACTGACCAATCAGAGCAATTTGACATACAGACCATCCCACAGCACCCCACTGTACACAGTGTTCCAATAGAAATGTTTGACTTAGGTCACAGTATAGTCACAGAATCAACTGACTTCATTTGAAATGTAATTTGTTATCTATAGAGTAAAAACCCATAATTACAATATGGGTTCTGTTGTTGTTTTGTTGTTTTATTTTTGAGGCAGGATCTCATACAATTCAAGCTGGCCTCAAACTTGCTATGTGTTGATTGAACCTTAGCCTCCACCCTGCAAATATAGGAATTACAGTTAGGAGCCACCATGAGGAGCTCATAAACTTTTTTTTTTTTTTTTTTTTTTTGAGACAGGGTTTCTCTGTGTAGTCCTGGCTGTCCTGGAATTCACTCTGTAGACCCAGCTGGCCTTAAACTCAAGAGATTTGCCTGCCTCTGCCTCCCAAGTGATGGACTGAAGGCATGCGTCACCACCCCCTGGCTGGTTATAAACTACTGCAGGAACCTTTGGCATCTGCAACTGAAGGAATATTACCACTGACCTAACATGGTTATTATAAGACTTACATATTTGTATGTAAAAGAAAAAGTGCTTCCATTGTCTTCTAGACTTAAACTTAAACCCCTAATGTGATATTTCATCTATAATTATTTAAGGTATATAAAACTAAAATAGTAAAAGTTCAAATAATCCTTTTGAGAGATATAGACCAATGTTATGTGTTACAGATCTAGTAACTTATTTAAAATCTATGATCACATTAATAATTAAAATTTCTGAGTAACTAGAGATTATTTTATAGCATTCATTTAGTGGGGAAACATACCTAAAGCACAGCAGAGCACATAAAGAATTAATCAGGTTCTAAAGAAATTAAAAAGTAACTAAAGAAATTACTGCCAAGGAATTACTTGTTAAATTGAGATTACATGTTAGTGAAGAATTTTTCAAGTTAAGAGGACAGAAATAAACAGTATGAGGTAAACAATTATTCAAAGCACATTCTTGATTACATATCATAACAGCAAGGCACCAGGCACTAAAATACTTTTATCAAAAACCCAAGGTATAATTTTTGGCACATACAACTCTAGACAAGAATACAGGAAAGAACTCCTTGTCCACTGGTGGAAGTGTCACCAAGTGACTAAAACCCTACAAATTTCTCCAAACAAGCTCCATCTTTTCTTTGACATAAACTGTAGAACTCAGAACTAGAGCAAAAATTGAGCTCTTCGACACACACTACAGTGCTTTGCGTTTTATGGGCCTGAGCTACTTCTCACTGGCCACATTTCCCACGGTTTCTCCCTCAATTGCTCTGTTGCAGCCCGACTCCTCTCTGTTCCTGGAACAGACCAGTACACTCTCAACCATGAAGAGTCCTTTCTTTCCTGGTCTCTGACTGGGGAGCTGCTTCTCTAATCATGCCTTCACATGAAATGCTCCCTGACTGAAATCAAGCCATAAAGACAACAAGTTAGCTCATGCTTTCTCTTACGCTGTTGACATTGCCCCATCCGGTCATCTGATGCTTGTATAATTATTTCCTTATTATCTGCCTATATTAGAATTCAATATACAAATCAAAATATATCACGAAGGAACTAAGTCAAAAACATGCTAATGCAATGAAGCCTTAGATTCTATAGTTAGTAAAAATGGTAAAAATAAAGCCCCCAAATTCTTCTTTAGTTTCCCAGACTATACCAATATACTTGCATCTAAGAGACAGGTAACGTCTTATCTCCGTATCACTAAGGACTACTACCCATATAGCTAAAGCTAGAAAAGAAGGATAAATATTTTCAATCTTGTGCGTGCTTTAAAAAATATCACAAAAACAGAACAGATCTTATAAATGAAATGTTAATTTGAATTTAGCAAGATGAAGTCTAGTTTGAATTAAAGAGAAGTCAAGTTATGGATAGGTTTAAAACAAGCTTGGCATTTTTCTGTGTTGCATGGAGAACACAGAATCTGAGAATATAATATCCTCACAGAATCACCACTTCACTTTTCACACAGAGACATTTTGAGACGTCATAATTGAAAAAATAAATCTGTTTAAATTTAACTGTTAGTTATTTTAGGTAGAAAGGGGTAATTCACTCATTCTACTGACATTTCTTGGATATTGTGCTTCCCGTCAAAGCATTACAATACTCTGCACCATGCAAACAACAGTATTCACTTTAATTTACGTTGTCTTTGGAGTCCAGTGGTTTGTGATAGCAAAGGTTCTATCTCAAAAATTTTCTCGGTCAAAAATCACTCTCTCCTTTAACTATCAAACAGTACTGGACCTCAGATTCAAATTGAACAACCATAGAGTAGCACTGCCCCCACCCCACCACCACTCAAAAGCAAGGAAGGTTTCAATGTTTCCTTCCTTGGTAGAGGGATGCCAGGCCTCATAGAATCCGGAGGTGTCTCTTGGATTTACTTACACGCTACTCTGTTCAGCACCAAGGCTAGCTCTTAAAGAGCTTTTCTTTTTAAAAGCGTTTTTATTAATTCTTTGGAATTTCATACAAACAATTTTGAGCACATTCAGTCTCACCTCCCTACCCATCCAACTTGGAGTCTCTCTTTTTGAGAACCCAGGGAGTCCAGTTTGTGTTACCTCCAAACAGTTTTAGGTGTGGTGTCTCCCCTGGTGTGTAGTTGACCTATCACACCCTTAAAGAAAACTAATTCTTCCTCTCAAGAAACTTTCAAAATGCTGCTAGGAGTGGAATTCCCATCCCACACTCCATGTTGGAATTCCTAGGCTCCACTTTCTTGCTTTACATTCTAGGTCACTTCTAGAGTCAATAGACTTCTCTGCTTTGTGTCCAACCTCCCTTCATTTACTACTGTAACTCTTATGAAAAGTGGGGAAACTACAGTACAGAAAGACATCCTGGGGCATGGGTAGTGGGTGAATAGGTAGCAAAAGAGGATTTCAGGAAGGTAGCACAAAGGAGTTAATTAAGAAACTGTTTCCTAAATAAATAATGCATAGCAATTTCAGACACTGTTTACTAGTATGTCCAGATACAACCATTATCTCTACTTCCTCATTTGAACAAATATCTATAGTATATGTACCAAGGACCAGTCACAGAAGTGGGAAAAGAAAAATACGGCAGCAACCAAACCTGGCAAAAATCCCTACTCTAGGAAGACAAACTACCACCAAAATAAAAAGCAAAAGAGAGGCCACATGGTACTACTGAAACACAGTAGCAATCCAGGAACGTTAATTTGGAGAATGACTCAGACAAGGTGATACCAGAGTGCAAATATCCCAAGAAAGAATGAGGTTGGTCTGATTTCAGGTGTAAAAGGGAGTCATTGTGGTTAAAGACCGGCGAGCAAGTGGATAATTTATGTTTTTGATTATAAGGTTTTTTTTTTTAAATATACCGTTTCTAGCTCCAAAGGATTTGAAAAGTTAATAGCAATCTATTCAAGAGTACCTGGACTGTCACAATTCTGTGAAGTAAATACTCTGCTTGTATTCTTCCATGTCTGCCATTTATAAAATGATGTAAAAACCAAAACAAAAAGCCTAAACAGAACCCTGCATTTCACAGACTTTTCAGAAAGACAAAACGAGAACTATTTTTTCTTACCAAATATGCCAGGGCTTATCTTTGATGTTCTCTAAGCACAGCAACTGAGACACTTTCACAGACGTCACTGCGTCTCTGAGATCCATTTTGTTTGCAAAGAACAAGATTGGAATCCGGCGGTGCTTAATATCTGCAAAGGAAAGATACCATCACAACACCTGTTTGGATCACTTTGCCCCAAGCCCTGAAAACTGAAAGAAGATGAACTTTCCTGTTGCTTCTTTCAGTATTATCCATACACAAGCACTTAAAGATGCACATTAAACATTCACCTAAACAGAGAGATCAAAACTACTTGGTAAGACATGTGCCCTCTGACTTTAAACAAAAGAAGAAAATCAGAGAAGGGGAATCTAGCAGTTAGAGGGGCATCTATGCAAAAAAGCAAATACTTCTCTTATTTTCAGTTGTCAACACAAGGGAGACAGATCTCAAACAGGAAGAGGAGGAAATGGATTCTGCTTTTTTTTTGGGGGGGGGGGGCGGGTTTCGAGACAGGGTTTCTCTGTGTAGTTTTGGTGCTTGTCCTGGATCTCACTCTGTAGACCTGACTGGCCTTGAACTCACAGAGATCCACCCAGCTCTGCCTCCTGGGTGCTGGGATTAAAGGCGTGCACCACCATTGCCCAGCTGCATTATTTTTAAATCACAAACTGCATCATGAACAAGTGAGATATTTTTTAACAGGGTATTTTTTCCCATTTACAATTTTGAAAGCATTTTCCAAAGGTTATGTGTATTCTTTTTATATTTATTTATTTACCTGTGTGTGCGTGTGTGTGTGTGCTGGCATACATGGTATGTATGTGGAAATCACAGGAAAAGTAATGGGAAGGACTCAGTTCTCTCCCTCTGTCTACTACACGAGTCTAAGAGATCAAACTCAAGATGGATCCCAGGTTTGGCAGTAAGTGCCCTTAGCTGCTGAGTGAAGCCAAGTCCAAATGTATTAAAGAGTTTAGAATTCAGAAGGAGAACCTCCTTCCCACCTTTGTCCAGTGCTGTCCAACTGCCCCCCACAGTAAAGACAACACACAGCAGCATCTTCACATCTTGTAGAAACACTGTATTTCCAGTCATAATTATTATACCTAATTCTCCATAACAACAGGCTCACCAGTTTCATTACTGTACATATTTATCTTTTCACTTAATTCCCTATCTTGACTGTTACCTAAGCAACACTTAAAAATACAATGATGAGGGGTTCATAACTGCTTGTATCTCCAATTCTAGGGAATCTGATGCACTCTACTGACCCTTGTGTGTGGTGATATATTGTGTACCCTAATAAAATTGGCCTAAAGATCAGAGAACAGAACAAGCCACTAGATTAAACATAGAGGCCAGGCAGTGGTGGCACACACCTTTAATCTCTGTACTTGGGAATCACACGCCTTTAATACCAATATTGTGGGAAGCACACATGCCTTTAATCCCAGCACTAAGAAGGAAGTGATACTGCTGGGTGGAGAAAGGTATATAAGGCGTGAGGAGACAGGAACTGAAGGCTTTTTCAGCTGAAGCTTTTTGGCTGAAGCTGTTTTGGCTAAGGCCTTTCGGCTAGAGGCTTTTTTGGCTGGAGGCTTTTCAGCTGGACCCCATAAGGCTGAGGAAGCCTTTCAGTTGAGGACTGAGAGGCTTTCAGTCAGAATTTGTGGAGTTGGCGAGGTGAGACGTGGCAGTGGCTTGTTCTTTCGTCTCTCTGATCTTTCAGCATTTACCCCAATATCTGGGTCCAGAATTTTTATTAATGTTGGAGCCCATTAGGTTTCCTAGTGGCTGTACCCAGCAAGACTGCATAAGAGGTTGATTGGACCACGGGCCTGGGTACCAGGTGTTTGTAAGGGTCTAACTAGCAAGGAGGAGGTCTTTTGCTCCACCCCTTGGCATTGTTATAAACAGACCTATGGAATAAAGTTCTGGGCTGGTAGATAAAGATCCAGGCCCACCTGAGTTTATCCTGTGTTTTCTCTCTGTTTCTCTTCCTCACTATTTCTAACTAAGTCTCTTATCCTTCAATCCTCAAGAGTTTCTGGGGTAAATAAGTGTGGGGGCTGGTCTCCTACATATTAAAAACTGTTTAGATTTCGAGTTACATTTGTGGGCTCCTGCACGCCCGTGGTACGCATAAATACACTCAGGCACACACACACATACACTTAAAATACATACTCAAATAAAGAATAAATAAAACCACAATCTAGTTCCTCTTCCTTCTACTCCAAGTTTTCCTAACGCTGAGAGCAAAACAAGCAGCAGCATGCCCTCTTGTTAGCTGCTCCCCTGTCTCCACTCCCGTGGGAATAAGGTTACCAAGGCAACCGTACCTGATGTCCTACTGCACAGAACGCCACTGCCTCCCTCATCCTTTCTCTCTGAATGTTCTTCTCTTATTACTATATATTATTTATATATTTAGGAAAGCAATGAATTTTTAGTGTTAAAGAAATAAATGCCAGTAGCCTCCCCCCGAAAAAATCCAAAAAAACACCATATAAAGCTTTGAAATTAAAAAAAAATAGGCAAAGTTTTTATAAATTTTGTGTAACCAATAAGCTTTAAGATTTACACATTTAAATAGAAAATAATTCTATCTCATAAACAACTTGTTCATAAACAAACCAACACATATAAGATGGAAGTCAAAGCACAGACATCACAGAAGAAATTACACAAGTACCTGGGTGATTGAGAAGGGTATCAAGTTCTTCTTTGGCTACAACCATTCTTAATTTATCACTACTATCAATGACAAAAATAATAGCTTGTCCATCTCTGTATAATACAAAGAAATAGAATAATAACATTATTTTACCACCACATGCAATCTTAAGTGGGTATAAAACATCTGGATCCTAGTAAGTTGGCAGTGTTATATCTTAAGTATTTACTGAACATTATGTCTGTATAGTCTGAAGAATGTCTTGTTTGGAAATATTTGTAATACAAGTAATCAGCTGTTAAATAATCTTGTAATTTTAACTTGAATAAGGAATAATTTCTCCACTGAAGGCAGCTGTGGTACCTGATTATACAGATGTGAGTGAACAAAGTATTATACACGCACTGGTAATCCAGCCGGCTTCTAACCCAGCCTGGCCTTAAATTGTGATTCTTCCTCCTTAGCATTACAAGTACTAGGGTAGCAGGCATGTGCCACTCTGCATAGCCTGATAGCTGTTCTTCAAGTGTAGCTATATTAACTGCAGACAGAAATGGACACCAAAAGCAGAGAAGAGAACAAAGGCACAGTGTCATAAATTATATGAAGTTACATTAGTACAGCAGAAACCATATAATCACTTGGATTATTAATCAGTATTTGACATTAAAATGTAGCCATGTAGTTAAGCAATATTCATGAAGTACTTACTTATAATAGTGTTCCCAGAGATTCCTGTATCTTCCTTGCCCTGACATGTCAAATACTGTAAAAGACAAACTATAAACAAAAGCAAGGCATTACTGTGTATTTTAAGTAACTAAGTGAAATGGTCATCATCTTTTAATATCTTAAGTTGTTTTCTATGAGATAAATCAGCATGGCTACAGGACAATAAATGCGATCAACATTCAGGAAAAAATAAATTTATTGATCTATGATTTTGCAGTGTATAACCTAAACTTGTTTCCTTTGCTAGTGAGGTTTTCAAGAGTTGGCCTAAGCTTTAAGTGTGGAATAAACTAAAGGCAGTGATACAAAAGGCCAAAGCCCACGGGAACTGGAAACGACAGCTGACTTCCAGGTAAGTATGGAAACACTCATGGCTTCGGAGTCACAGAGAGAAGGCGGTTACCTGGAGGATCTGAATTTCTCTATGCTGAATCCTATGGTTGGAACTATATCCTGAGACTGAGCCTGGAAGAGAAAACATAAAATTTAGACATTTGTAAGTACAAAGATGGATTTTTCCTCAAGTCCCAGATTTTCCCATTTCTAAAATATGCTACCAAGGAGATAACAAAGTTAAATATTATAATTTTTGTAATACGGTCACTCTGTGTAAAATCACTTATAAAAATGCAAGATTTACTTGCCAATTATGAATTGGTATAACATGTATGTTTGAATTCACATTTTGTTTTATTAAACAAGGTAGGCAGGTTTTCATAAGTGGTTTAAAAAGTCACTCTGAGTTTCTGTGTTGAACTTCTTAGTCACTCTACACATTATATTTATTGAACTTATGTACATTATGTTTATTCAATTATGTATGTTTGGGATTGTCTGTCTTCATGTCTACCTGGTCCCTGCTCTCAGGAAGCTCATCAAATAGAGAATGTAAGCAACCATCAACATATGACAACATGGATGAGGAGTACTAGGGAGCAAATAGTAGGTAGTGGAAGCCCCAGGGCAAGTTCTTGGCAAAGAATATTCCAGTAAAGGGAATTAGTCAGTACAATGATCTCAGGTAGAGAAGGAACTTGATACTGAGGAAAAACAGAAGGCATGCATGTCTGAAGCACATTGCTAAGTAAAAGAGTGATACAGACTGAAGGAAGATAGGTGCAGTCATGATGGCTCTGGCAGGAAGTTCTACAGGAAGAAGCCTGTGGAACCTTGTGAAACAGGGCCACAAGAACAGCAGGACATACTTTGACAGGTTTCACAGACATTCAAAAATGTACTGATAACTGAACACATTAAATACCTCCTAGAATTTCCACCATCAAAACGGTTCATTCATTTAAACAAAAGTGTATCCACTTTATGATCCAGATGCTTAGTGTTAACTCCTCCTTTGTTACATGCCATGTATGAAACCATTCCTTCTCTAAGTTTTCCTGGCTCTATGCCATTACCTTAGAACTCACCTTTCCATTTGTTGCTTTGAATTACAATAGCCTCCTAATTACTCCTAATTTGCTCTGCCACCTGGCACAAGTTATTTAAGCCTAGGTTTGCTTAAATGTCAACTATATTATCATGCTCATAAAGTTATTATGAGAATTAAATGAGCTAATAGGTACAAAATACTCAACATGGTGTCTATAAACATTCCACAAATGTTTGCTATTATTATAATTATACTCTCATTTTGGTTAGTCTTATTCCTATGTTTTCCCATATTGGCCTTAAGAATAACTAAATAAAAAAAAATCTTGTTACTTTTATGTGAGATTAAGAGTAGAGGAAGGGAAAATTTGCCTCACATTACCATGTTCACTTGGGTACTCTACTTCTGTAAAATTGAAATCCAAATGGGAGAGAAGCTGAAAACGAACTGGAGCATGGGAACCTTAACAGTAATGTGCTGTGACCGGAACTCTCCCAAGTCTGTTTACTCAGTTTTTCCTTATACCCAGCCTTTGAGCTGCATAAATATTTCCCCCAAAGTACTGCTTTTTGTTTGCTAGAAAAGTAAATTATTTTGTGGCACTTGGGGTCTTACCTCATTACTCTGCGGTGCCTTGAACAACAAGCTTTGGAATAAAGTGCTTCTTAATTTTGTTGTTTTTCCCATGGTCCTACCACTTAAAAAGGCTTTGTTTTTTTGTTTTGTTTTGTTTTTTCATGAATCACATGATAAAGGTTAAAAATTTAATGAAATCACAGAAAAATACACCAAATAGTAACAAATGTCTTCAATGAATTATCATTTGAACACTTAAGTTGCCTCTCCATAATTACGTCGGTTCTCCACAAACTCCCCTTTAAAATTTAGCCTGAAGGGATAAAATCCCTCAACTTTTTCTTCTCCAAGGTTCTAATGGAAATAATCCACAAAAGAAGCTCCAGATATTAACCAGGATAGAGTAGATTCATACGGAACGCATTTTCCCCTACAGTAATAGAGAGTAAAGACTGGGCACAGCACACACTCGGGAAATGGATACAGTGTACCGACATTCTGGAGTCCATAGGCCAGCCACTCCAGCAGAATCTGTGAGCTTCAGATTCAGTGAGGGATAATAGCTGAAAACATAAGGTGGAAGGAAACTGAGGCAGAAACCTGAGTCAACCTCTGGCTTTCATGTGCATATGAATATATATACACATGCACGTATCTTTCTTTACACACACAACAAGCACACTCTCATTCCCATCTCCCCAGCAGAGTCATCTCTAATATTAATTTCTCTCTGCTTTACCCAGGAACAAATACATCCAGTCATTGGACTGGAATGGCAACAAGAAAGGAAGGAGGGTAGCCTGGACCATTTGAGTCAGCAGTGACTAGACCAGTATCAACAGGATAAGAGCAGAATTTAAGAGAAATCTTAGTTTCATCAGCTCTGCTAAAAATCCTATCTCCATGTAATCAACAAAATCCCCCGGCCAAAGATGATGATGATAATTATAATTATAATAGTAATAATAATAATAATAATGATGATGATGATGATGATAACAGCCATCAATCTGTTCACCTACCATCTAAAATATATTTAAGTGCTAATCCTTATTCTAGGTATTTGTTATTCAATGCTTGATGCTGAGGAAAAATATAATACACAAGGTATCAACTGAATATGTCGCACACTATCAAAAGAATATGCAAATTGCCTAGGAAATTTTCAAGATAAACTAGATGCTTTTCTCCCTCCAAACACAAAGGGGGATTCTCACCATGCAGTCCTAGCTGACCTGGAGCACTCTATGTAGACAGACCAGATTGGCCTGGAACTCAGAGATTGGTATGCCTCTGCCTCTTCGGTGCTAGGATTAAAGGCATATACCATCATGCCTGGGCCAAAACTACATTCTTTCCTACAAAGAGTGAATGGGTGAATACTCTCTCAGCTGAGGATATTTATCATTTTAAATACAACACTAGGATAAATTATTCTTTTTTTTTTTTTTTTTGGTTTTTCGAGACAGGGTTTCTCTGTGTAGCTTTGCGCCTTTTCTGGAGCTCACTTGGTAGCCCAGGCTGGCCTCGAACTCACAGAGATCCGCCTGGCTCTGCCTCCCGAGTGCTGGGATTAAAGGCGTGCGCCACCAACGCCCGGCCGAGGATAAATTATTCTTAAAAGTAAGTTTGAGTCTAAAATCTAGTTATCTAAAAAAAATATATTTTATTTATATATACAAGGAGACAACGTGGAACAGTCTTATAAGGCTTTTTCTAACAGAACACTGTAGATCCTATGATTAATACAGTTAATTAACTAAAAATAGCACCCAAGTGTAGATGAAAGCTCACAAATGATGAATTTAAAATAAGATGGGAAAAATGTAAAACCTACACCTGAGTAACAAAAGTATGGAGTGTCTAGACTTCCAATTCAATAACACCTTTTGGCTACTATTACTGGAGTTAAAAGGCAGGTAGGGGAAGCAAAGCAAATCTCTCAAAGTCTTCAGGTCCATTTTTCTGAACCAGGACAGTTACAGCTTAAGGTTCAGTAAATCATATCAGGAATTATATGCAACAAAGTCTACTTCTGACTTATGAATCATATGTTGCTTTGCTAGCTTTATATATTTTCAGTAATAAAATAATATTTTCATAATATGTTGCTCAAAACCACTATCTGTCACCAATATGCACAGCACTGTCTAATTATCCAAAGAACTTAGAAAAAGGATGCATCTTTCCTTTTGTTTTGTTCTTTCCATGAAGAAGAAATTTAAACAAAGTCAGTGCAACCTATAAATAAACTTAGTCAATTTGGGAAGCTCTTTAGAGAAATATGAAGGAAGATAAAGAGAATATTCCAGCTTAATAATCAAGACTCACCTGCATATTGCATAAATATGTGGCATATACATCAAGCAACCCCTTAGCAATAGGAAGATTAACAGGACTTTACAAGATTATAGGAAGTTAGAACTTCACAGTAATGCTGCACATAGCTTTCACTAGTATCAGACAAAGGCAAGCTTTAAGAGATACTTACATTTGAAGGTTTAAGTTTGTTAATGATTGTCGTTTTGCCACTGTTATCCAGTCCAAGGCATAAAACATGAACCTCCTTCTTCTTCAGGCCAAGTAAACCTGAAAGTCTGTCCAGCAATCCCATAATGTGATTTAAATATTTACAAAGCAACTGCAAGGGAAAAGAAATGATTATTTCAATGATACCTTACATATGGAATATATTAGTATGTACATAAAAAAATGTAAGGATAATGGCAGCACACAAACACATCAGTGTGGCTTAACTCCTAGTAAACAGAATAAGCCGATTATCAGAAAGGAGCCTTAACTGAAATGCAGACTGGCAGCTTATAAACCTTGACAGCAGGAATAACATCCCTGAGACAACCACATTTATAATATTCAAGAAGAAGCTTTTGTTAACTACAGTATCATGTGGAGTCTGCAAATTGCGGTTTTTCAAAGTTATTTATGAATGAGAGTCTGGTAAATATGGAACACTACAGAGGCAATGAGACTCAGCTACAGTCTGAGGATAAAGCTCAAAAAGTAGAAGACAAGAAAACCAAGAGCCCCAAGGTTTAGCTCTATCAGCTTAACCGCTAGATAAATATCTGAAATGAGGCCATGGTTCTATTTTGAAATAATATGTAATTATAAAAATGTCACTGCTTTTGTTTTCTGCAGGATTATTTCCAGTTTAGGTAAGGTTATCTATTAATAGAGACAGGATATTTATCCTGATTTCACCTGTCTCTTCTATATCTCTGTAATTCACCATTAATTCTTTAGGAATAATGGATACACTCCTTCACAATTTTAGTCAATCTTACTAAATTCAATGTTTTCTTTTTCTTTCCTTTTTTTGGGTAAAGATTTGTTTTATTTCTACTGGGGGAAGGAAAAGGATAGGTATTACCTTTGTCCAATTTGCTGTCCACTATGTACACACATACATATACCCCACACCTACATATACATGCATACCAAAAGTTCCCCCCCAAAAAACAAAAAACCACCTTCAAACTGTACCATTACTTCATATTTTGACCAAAAGAATAGATCCTGGGAAAAAGTGAAAAATGCAAAATTAAATGACCAAGAAATGCTGAACAAACAGCATTATTAATATCCAAGTATTTATATGACTGACTAGTAACAGGTGATGTTCTCTGTGTCTGTAAAACTTTGGAACAACAGAGCTAACTGTTAATTCTAGTCCATGCCAGGTTCCAGAACCCAGGGGATTTTAGTTAGCTTCATTTTTCGATGCTTCATCAAAATTTCCCACAAGATCTGGAACATCATCAACCTCTTCATCAGTATTTTCTAGTTTTTGTCCTTTACTATCCAATACTTGTCACGGGAACTGTTCAGCTAACTTTCCATCGCTTGTTAAGATGTCAGCACCAAGATGACTTAATATTCCAGGAAGCATTGCTGTGATTGGTTTGGCTTCTGCATGACCAGTAATTGCAAAGGTATTAGTGAAGAGGGAAGCTTGGACTTTGGGATTGTTGAAATAAAGAGCTGTTCCATCGTCTTTAATCATGGTCACCTCTTCAATACCAGCTATATTGTTCACAGCCAGTTTCTTTAAAGAACTCTGAAGCTTTTTGTCATCAGTGCGCAGAAAGAAGAAGGCAGTACATAGGACAGCTATACACACACACACACACACACACACACACCTATTTTTTAACTTGTCCTCTTGGTGCTCAACTGAATCATTTTTTAAGAGGAGTATCTGTCTTAGTTAGCTTTCTGCTTCCATAACAAATGTTGAGACAAATCAGCTCAAAATTTTAGAAGCTACAGTCCATGACACAGTCCCCAATGTTGGAGACTAAGCTCTTAAGACACAGGCCTTCAAGGGGTATTTATTATTACTGTCAGGTGTGGGATATCTCCCTTCCAGTTGCTGGCCCAGGAAGGGAATCCCAGAGACCACCCCAAACAATATACCAGCCATTGCCATTGCTCTTGGGTGCCCATAGGAACTTGATGTTAAGACACTGTTGCTGAAGACACCACACATTTTAGCCACAAGATATGGAGAAATCCAGCTGGCACTGACCAAAAGCTTCTTCCCTGATAGCTAGCTTTCATAGTACAGGAAAGTGCTACACAGACTTTGGGGGGCAAAAAGTCATTAAAGTCTTCCTCATTTGTAAACCCTGAGAGCTATTATAATGACCAATCTGACAAGCTATACCCAGGGGTGCAAGAATGACATGAAGGCTATGGGGGTAACCAACTGCTTTCGGATTGGACTTTAGGCCTGCTTTTCAGGTAGAAACTCATGCCTGGTACAACAAACCTAACCAAGAACCTGTGAATGGGTCATAGGGAAAAGCCTACTACTATTACTGGACACAATAATTAACTGCTCCCTACACTTTTATCATTATACCCATAGATCTAGGCAGTCCTCAACTCTTCTCAGAGAAGCTTCTTTTTTCAGTGGATAGCTGTTGATACACAAATTCACAACCCATCCAAGTACAGAGAGCAAGAGACTATAAAGTGTTCAGCTCTAAATGGGACATCTATCTATACCACATCCCTCCTCCCAAGGCTTAGGGAACATTCTGGAAAAGGAGGCAGAAAGGCTGTACAGGCCAGAAGTTGGAGAGGGGGGTGCCAAAGCAGAGCCTTCTGGGCATGACAGGGCCAATGTACTCATGAACTCTTAGCAGCTGTGATTGTCCACACAAGAACTGCCCAAGCCAGCCAACATTCCAGCATGGATTAGGGAAGGGCTCACCAGGCCACTCCCCTATCTGAGAAGCTACTGGCAGTTGATGGCTGTTAGGGAGAGCCAGTTTCCTTCAGGGATGTGGCCATTGGCTGGTTGCCCACAGAGATAGCTCTATACGAATGAGCCTAACAGCGCACTAATTGTGCTCACTGGGTTACTTTCAAAGAACAAAAAGAAGAGGACATAAAGTTGGGAAGGCAACATCATGGGGAAGGGTGTCTAGGAAGAGTTGGAGTTGGAGAGCAGGGGGTGGAGATAATCAAAATGCATTGTATACAAGTACAATTTTTTTTGTTTTGGTTTGGTTTTGTTTTTTTTGAGACAGCATTTCTCTGTGTAACAGTCCTGGCTGCCCTAGAACTTGCTTCGTAGACCAGGCTGGCCTCAAACTCACAGAGATCTGCCTGCCTCTGCCTCCCAGGTGCTGGGATTAAATGCCTGCACCACCACCCAGCTACAAGTATAAAATTCTTAAAGAATAAATTAAAAATATTATACTTTAAAAATCCAAACTATATTAACTTTCTAAAGCAAACTTTAAAGAACAACTCCCAAAAATGACTCCTCAAAAACCAAATTCCATTAGCAATACAGACAGAAGTACTCTGAAGTCAAATAAAACTGCTGCTGATGTATTACTTGCTTTGTGCAGCTTTACATCTGTTCCTTTCCCTCAAGGCCAGCACTGTTAAATTCGCACTCGATATCTCCAAAGGAAGCTTTCAAAGGAGCTTTCCTTTGGTTTATCAAACCCTAAATATTACTACTCCTTTCGCCAGCCACCCCGGACTACTGGCACCGCCACAATATACCTGGGTAATAAATACCTCCCTTTACTCTCTCAACATTAATTTCCAAAGTTCCTGAGACCATTAATTCACTTCATTGATTCTCATGTTCATTTAAGTTCATATAAATCTGTCATGTTATAGTGCTTTTCATATTTTTTTTTACTCTATAGCACCCCAAGCAAGGGATGTTGAGAGAGGTAAGGCTATAGCAGGTAATCAAGAGGAAGCTTCAAAGTCAAATGCCATAAGAAAAGTGGCTGTATAGTTGACATTTTGCTTAGTGCCTTTGGGAGATCTCTATCAATGATGTGCCTACAAGGTACAGTGCCTCCCTCAAGGGTGGGGCCTACAAGAAAGCTGTCTTTCTTATCCAAAGGATGGGTTTGACCTTAGGTACCTCCCTTTGTGCTAGTTCAAAACCTTTTCATATTAGAGATTCAAAGCCCATTTCAAAGTATTTCTTTGAATCCCAGCTTAAGAGTTGGCATTTGATGAATCAATTTTAATTTTAACTTGTGATATGAAACAATTCATATTTATCATTTTAATTCTAATTTGCTATTAAGTCCTATACTGTGCTAAGCATATTGATATAAATGCTTATATTTTTTCACTTTCCATATAATCTTTATCATATTTTCAAAACTATGACCTATTTTCTTTCTCATGCCCCCTCTCTAGGAAAGTACTACAAGCATTGATTGTTAAAAGTTCTATCATGGATATTCATTTTCCAAACTTTTTGTGACTTTCTATCATCTTTCAAACACCTGAGGTTAACTACTGAAATATTTTGGAATATACAATTTTAAAGAGAAATCAGCTTTTCAATTTTTTCTCATCTGCAAAATGAAAAATCCTATCACAGCACTGTTTAAATTTGCATTCATTCCATCAATAGTAAAACTGAAGATTACTGCAAAACTTGCTTCTTCTTTTTTTTTTTTTTTTTTAGTTTTTTCAAGACAGGGTTTCTCTGTGTAGCTTTGCGCCTTTCCTGGAACTCGCTTTGGAGACCAGGCTTGGTCTTGAACTCACAGAGATCCGCCTGCCTCTGCCTCCCGAGTGCTGGGATTAAAGGCGTGGGCCACCGCCGCCTGGCAAAACTTGCTTCTTATTGGTGTTTCTTTTATGAGCTGCTGACCAAATTTTGTAGTTACTCCTTTGATTACTGTATAGAGGAACCTTTTACCATGTATATGAACTCCGAATCATTTTAGTCAAATAAAATTTTCCTTTATGGTCCTGGATCTCAGTCTGTAGACTAGGCTGGCCTCAAACTGACAGAGATCCGCCTGGCTCTGCCTCCTGAGTGCTGGGATTAAAGGTGCGCGCCACTGCCACCTGGCTCCCTTACGTTTTTGGATAGAGGATTTTTATCTGATACTATTGATAGTTTTTTTGTTGTTGTTGTTCATCTGTTTCTTCAGTTTTAGGTCTAGAAACATTTCCTCTCTCCAGTATCTTAAACACATTAGTTAATATTTTGTTTCCTATATTTGTAGTTTATTTTTCAGATTTTAAATTCTAATTTGTCTGAACCTTATCCGGGTATGAGAAGTGATTCAGAGAACTGGCTGCCCTTCTCCTCTCCATCCCTCCCTCTTTCTGTTTTATAATACAGGCAGTCGTTTTTGTCTCGTTTCATTGTTCTTCCAATCACCCCTTATTGACTAATGCTTCTCTCATTGTATATTCTTACACATGCTTGGGTCTATCAGTAGGTTCTCAATTCTGTATATTCTAAACTGTATTCTCTGGAAGATAATTCTTAGGGATTACTTTTAAAAGAATCTCAAGGTCACTTAAATTTGAGACATTTTAGATTCTGAGTCTAAACGAGCTTCTAAAGTGTTCCACTCTTTTAAATGCTGACACTAGTTGTAAAACTCCAAGAGAGGGAAAAGGAAGCACTGTTTTTGGTGAGTACCTGGCCAGGGGGACCCTTTGGGAAATGAACTGGGAAGCTGGTCTATTCTTGTGTTGGTCTGTTCATGCCACAATCCCTTAATTCACACACCACTATATTCTGTCATGTCAACCAGCAAGTTTCCTTTCGTTAATGTCTCTTTTTCAGAAAATGAGGGATTTAACAGTTTCTTCCAATTTGAGGGGAATTGTGCTCCGAAACCATTTGTGTTTTCATGGGATAGATGTTCTAATTTTATTTTCCCCTTCCATTTCCTTACTTTTGTTTAAGTTTGGAGAAAGTGAGATTTTGAACAACAAAATTTTCCCAAGGCTAAGTACAACTAACCAAAATAAGTCCATAAAAAGCTTAAGAAGAAACAAACACTTCCTGAGATTGAGGAAGACTAGCTAATCAATAAGAGAGAAGATCAGAGCAATTTGAAAATAATCTGCTGCAGCACTAAGAGTGAACTATGAAGCTTGTAGTTGAATAATAAACAGTTAAGAACATTTATTGCAAAGCATTCTCAGCCATTTTTGATTCTCTATTTTGTTTTGAACTTCTTCAAAATAATAGTTTAAGGGTTTTAACAATAAAATCATCTCATTGTATTGAACCCACTAATAAAACACCACACAACTAGATTAAGATAGCCATTCAAGCAAAAATTTGCCCAGTGCCAAACTCTATATATCTCAGTGAATTTCTACAATTAGGACTTTTCTAAAGTAACTGAGCTTTGCTTAAGGCTTACGCTTTCACTATCAATTACATTTTGTATGCAATTAACCCCCACAACAAAGGGGGGGAAACTATGATAGGGCTGGAACGAGGGGAAAAATTAGCTTTATACTCTCACAACTCATGTCTATTTAAACTTTTTAAAAGAAAAGTATGATCTTAGGGACTAATTATGTAGTAAAATGATAAAGTGTTTGCCTGCAATGTACAAAAGTCCTAGGTTTGATCTTAAGCCTGCAAAAAGAGGAAGAAAAAAATTAAAAATTATACTGTAAAGAGAACACAGTAGTTAAGAGGGTTTGCTACTCTTCCAGAGGACCAGAGTTTGGTTCCCAACAATCAAAGAATGAGGTTCCCAAGCACCTGTAACTCCAGTTCCAGGGGTGGTGGTCACACCCTCTTTTGACTACAGTGGGCATTACACTACATGAACACACACACACACACACACACACAGAGAGAGAGAGACAGAGACAGAGACAGAGAGACAGAGAGAGACAGAGAGACAGAGAGACAGAGGCAGAGACTGAGACAGAGACAGGAAGAGACAGAGAGAGACAGCGATAGAGACAGACAGATGAAGACACAGACAGAGAACTAAAACTAAAAATAAAATTTCTAAAGATTTACTATCATCTTTGTTTAAGAACTAGGTAGAAAGCTGATGGTGAGTTGAGACAAGACTGCCCTAACCGATAGGAAGAACAGCGTATTGGCTAGATTAGGAAAAAAATATACCCTCAGCTTTAAAAGTCTTACTGTATGTACTGTATAATGTTAGCAGAATTGATAGCTAAAGTAAACTTTCTAAAATGAAACAACTCTAGTACTTGAATCAAGAACACGTAGGTTTGAACACAGGCACTGCACTACTCTAGTATGACTCTTTAAATCGTCGAACCTTTCTGTCCTACAATATTTAAGGCAGTGGGCTGTGCATATGTTTCAAGGTTCTGTTCATTTGTTCAGAGTCTGGCTGATATTTTTCAGTTTCTCATCTCACTCTTGCCCTTTATATATACATCAGCCAAATTCTCCTAGCTGCTTCCTGAGAACTAGCTTTCCAAAGGATTACTGGTAGTCAGAAAAGCACCGAAGAATTAGCATGTTATCCACATGTAAGGGCTTGGAGGGAAGCTGCAGAGAGATGAAATTAGACAGAAAAACCTTTCAGAAATGCTATTTTGTAAACTTTAAACACGTTTGGAGAGTGGACTGTTGCTACCGCAATTAAACAATCTTACTCAGTTTTAAATGTTTGATGATGAAATTTCAACTAAATAATTCATACATCGTATAAACAGGCTCATCTTGGGCAGCTTTAAAGTCAACCAATTAAGCAAGCCAACAAACAGCATTCGCCAAAAGCAGTTCAATACATTTTCGAGGCTCCTTAGTATTCACCATATAAACTCAACTGGCTTTCTCCATCTCACAGATTAGGGACAGTCACTCGTTTGGATTGAAAAACATGGGCAATAACTTATTCTAAATCAGACCGAGAGAGGGTGGCCTCTGGCTACCGGGGTGGAAATGGCTACAAACAGGTAGCCGGAACTTTTCGAAGTAGTGGATCCCGGCGACCGTTCCACTGCGCTACAACCACAGCAGCAAGGTAGTGTCCACTTAACAAGGGTGAAACGGTCAGTGTGTAAAAGTATACCCAACAGAGCTGACAGATAGCACAGAGACGGAGAGGAAGGCAGACAAAAAGCTGGGTGCGGGTGGAGATACCTGATCTTTTGAGGCCAATCCAAAAGCCCAAAGGCTGACAAGGACAGGAAGGGACGCACTCCTCTACCCGTTGCCGCGGTGGGATCTTCCCTGGGAGCCTCAGCCTTCCTCTCTCTGCCTCTCTACGAAGGCTCCCTTGTCCTGAGCACAGCTTCTCCTACAAGTTGGGGGAACCGGCGGCTTCGGCCTGGATGGGAGCATCAGTGGCGGAAGAGACTCCGAGGCGCGCGGCGTTCCCTTGGCAACAGGAGCATCTTCCGGTTCCCTAAGCCACGCCCCCTCGGACATTGCAGCGAGTCGGCTGTTGAGTTCTCCCTTGTGCGGCTGGAGAGCTCTGGGCAGAAATGGCCTGATTCCAACAGAGGAGTTCTCTGAGAGAGAGAGAGAGAGAAAGCGCAGAAGGCACCGGGAGCCGGCAATTTGCTGGTCGCGCCTTCGCGGCTGGGACGGGATGGGCGTTGTAGGCCGGCGCACAGCCTGCTGGGT
>CABHPH010112064.1:3373-20162 GCA_902168325.1 Peromyscus nudipes
AGAGAGAGAGAGAGAGAGAGAGAGAGAGAGAGAGAGAGAGAGAGAGAGAGAGAACACCAAGGGTGTCCAAATGCCAGTTCTACGTCCCTAACAGAGGTCAACGGGTCTGCTCTCTCAGCCTTCTTGCCAATCACCATGTCAGGTTTCTCTGTTGCCCATGGTTCCACACCCAGTGCTCAGAGAATCAAAGCAACTCTCTTACCACAGCCACAAAATCAGAGCACAGCACCCCAACCCTCAGGCAACTCATGGTCTTTTGCTCAAATGAGGGTTGGCTCAAGGCTTCCTGGCGATGGCTCAGTGCGCAGTGGCTGACAGAGGAAACAGGACAGACGTGCTCTTGTGGAGAACGTGTCCTTCCGGATGATTTGTGGCTAGGCCATTGTTTTGGGTCTGAGAAGCATAAATCTCAGGTATTACATTTTTTTTTTCACTTTGGTCCGTGAACTACAATCTCATCAGAGTTGGAAGGACCACGAGGCTCTCAAGTCTCTGTAATTCTAAATCTACCCCAGAGTGAGAGGGCAGGAGCTGGACCAAATCAGGGGAACCACTTCCATGCAGGGCTGCTTGGCCACAGGGCACAGCTGGAGGCCAGAACATACAGCAGGGACAGGAAGGTGGCTCGTGGACCTACAGACCCACAAGGGGACCCTGCCTGCTCGGGAGATGCCATCTACTTATGACTAACTTCTCCACCTGCTCTGCCCGCCATCTCCATGGTGAGTGATGTGCAGAGAGATAACTGAGCACCTGCTGTGTGCTTCTCGTCTGCGCCCTGCCATTTAGTCCTCACAATAACCTGCCAGTGCTTGTGTTCTACAGATAACAAAGCAGAAGTAACCAAGGCGAAGTAACTGGCCCAAAGCATGCTGGGTCCTGAGTGACGGACGTTGTGGGTTGGGAGTGCATTCAGCTGCAAGGCCATGGCTAAATTCCTTCCCTGGGAAAGACATAAACATCTACCCTTCCTCCTAAGGTCCCACCAACAAACCAAGGTACAATGCCACCAAAGTTTACTCTCAGGACTTGTGGAGCAATGGGTGGGGGTTGCGGGCAGGAGCATGGGTGACCTTAAGCAACCACACTGGAAGATCTGTACCCAGCAGGAAGGATGGCTTCCCCGAGGCTGTGTAAATGGAGGCCCCTGCCCTCATCCTATGCCATCTGTATCTTATAGCTCCTCCCCCTACACCCCCAGGTCACGTGCAGCTAAGGCATAATTGCATACAACTGGTTAGGAGTGTGGCTGTGCGAGTACCCAAACAGGGACCCATACCCTCCCCACCCCGCCTTCTAAGAGGGGAGGTCAATAATGAACGGGCACAGCTCTGTGATAGTCTCTGTGAGCAGGCCCTGCAGAATTTGAAGAGGGCAGCCGTTTGGCTTGGAGAATGGTCCTAAACTACCAAGTCTTAAGAGAACTTGATCAACAGCAGTTTTAAAAATAGGCATGGGTGAGTCTCCAGCAAATGTGGACTCCACCAGAGGTTCTCGCGGAGAAGGCTGGAGCACCCCATAGCCCCGAGCCTCAGGAGGGGCTTCTGATTCTAAGTCAAGACTGCTCCTGCGGTCACTGCTCTCCTCGCTGTGACTAATTATCTGACAAATGCAATGTAAGGAGGAAAGGGCTCATTCTGACTTACAGTTTCAGGGGGTAGGGTCATCATGGTGGGGAAGGCAGCAGGAGCTGCCAGATGGGGCTGGTCACACTGTATCAGCAGTCAGGAAGCAGGGAGCAACGAATGCCTGTGCTCGAGTCCTCCTTTCTGTGCAGTCTGGGCCCCCAGGCCATGTAATGGCATGGCCCATTTAGGATGTCTCTTCCCCTCTCAGTTAACCTAATCAACAGGATCCTTCACAGACAACGCCTATCTTCTGAATGACTCTAGACCCTATCAAGCTGACACTCAATATTAACCGTCCCACTCTGGAAAGAAAGCATCTCTGGCCAGGACTTAAGTAAAGTTAGGATGCTCCCCAAGGTATTGCAGCCCAGGAGGGCTCAATTACACCAGTGAGGCAGAACCAGAAGGGGCAACTACTGTAGAGCAGAAATGTTCTCGCCTATGCCTGCCTTGGAATGTGGTTCCCACAGCCAGTCCTGAGCCCCCACACAACTACTGGTCACAGCCACTTGACCCTCAGTTGCCATGGTACCTAGTTCAGCCACAGCTTCATCCCCAGCTGCCCTCCTACTCCAGTGAGAATGGGCATAGACCTGTGAATACAGCATTTCTTCTAGGAGAGCTGCCTTCCCTTCAGAGTTCCAGAAAGCCAAACATGAAGTCCCATCCTTGCTGCATGCCTGGGACTTGACAAGGAGAGGTCTGATTCTCACCAGGGAGGCAGCAGGAATATCTCGTTCACCATGCTGCCCGACAAGGTGGCACTAGGTCATCAAGTTCATATCTTTGCATTCCTGTAAAAAGACTGCACTTGTAACACGTGATTATTGTTGAAATATGAAAATAAATAGCACAATGGCATCTCAGCCTTTGGGCCAAGATCAAGTGTGCAGTATGTATCATTAGGGAAACATAATGCCTCTGTTTACATCTGGACACGTGGCTTTCCAGTCTTTGCTGTCACATATACACAGGGCTTTTGTAGAATAAGCTTCAGTTTTAGGTTTTACTGCTGTGAAGAGACACCATGACCATGGCAACTCTTTTTTTTTTTTTTTTTTTGGTTTCTCGAGACAGGGTTTCTCTGTGTAGCTTTGCGCCTTTCCTGGAACTCACTTGGTAGCCCAGGTTGGCCTCGAACTCACAGAGATCCGCCTGCCTCTGCCTCCCGAGTACTGGGATTAAAGGCGTGCGCCACCACCGCCCGGCATGGCAACTCTTATAGAGGAAAACATTTAACTGGCGGTTGGCTTACAGTGTCAGAAGTTTAGTCCATTATTGTCATGGCAAGAAGCATGGCAGACATGGTGCTGGAAAAGGAGCTGAGAGTCATACATTTTGATCCACAGGCAGCCAGCAGGAAGAGACTTTGAGCCACTAGGCCTGGCTTGAGCTTCTGAGACCTCAAAACCCACCCCCCAGTGACACACCTCCTCCAACAAGGCCACCCTCCCTAATAGGGCTACTCCCTATGGCCAAGCATTCACATACATGAGTCTATGGGGTCCACTCCTATTCAAACCACCACAAAACTGGGACCTAAAAGTCACGTGGCTGAAATATGAGACGGGAGTGATGGTGCAATGCCTTGAAACACGGAAGCCAGAAGGATGAGGCAGGAGAATCTCAGGTTGTAGTCCATCCTGGGCTACAGGGAGAGACACTGTCTTGATAACAACACCACCAAAAAATAGAACCATGAAATGCATCCTGATCACCTTTTCTGGTAGTGCCACTCTTCTGTGGCAGTGTTTCTAGAGTCTGGGGACCCTTCTGCCCATGCTTTGTAAACTCAGATAGTGTACTTCCCACTACCAGCTTCCACCCTGCTCTTTTCAAATGTCTCAACTATTACACAGTGTACTTGAACAAGTGGCCTCATAGATACATTTCTGAACACATCGACTTCTCATTTCAGGTAAATTCCTAGAAGTGCTGGGCTAGAGAGTAAGTGCATTTTCAAGGCTTAGTGAGTGCTGCCAGATTGCCCTCCAGGAAGATTAGAACGGCTTCTCCTAATGGCTATGGATGACTGGGGAAGCCACCTATTTAAGCATTAGCTGTGTTCTTGGGGCTTTCCTATCTGAAAAACAAATAAGGATGCCCCCAGGAACCCTGGGAGGTTAATGATTATATTAATTTTTTTGTGTAAAGCTACTGGCTAATGGGGCGTTATTTAGAATACAATTATATGATCAGAACTGTGATGGGGCCCAGTTAACAAGACATCACATAGGCAAAGCACAAGGTTCTTCCCACAGACATAGCTACCTTTAGGAGTGGACTGCACTTGTGATGAGGGGAATTGTGCCACTTTGGGGGTTCCAAAGAGATCTGCCAGGTTTTTACAAGGTTGGTCAGATTGTCACCCAACTATCAGAGGCCTATTCCTATCCTGCCAAGGGGCAGTAGGATCCAGCTTCAGAGCTCCAGTAAGAGGGCATCTGGACATGACAGAATGGTTGCCCTTAGGTCTGTGGGGTTCTGGGCAGATAGTTTCTGGGCTTCTGATCATAAAACAATCACCCTAAATTGGTAGATGACTGTCAAATCACTCTGTCAAAAGTGAAGGAAGGAAGGAAGGAAAGAAGGGAGGGAGGAAGGGAGGAAGGAAGGGAGGAAGGAAAGACGGAAGGAGGGAGGGAGGGAGGGAGGGAGGGAGGGAGAGAGGGAGGGAGGAAATTATGTCTACGGTCGAGCAGGGAATGATTCTAAAGCTATGAATGGCCAAGATCAGACAAAGCAATAAGAGGCCCTGTGGTTGGGGGAAGGGCATGTGGAGGAGGCAGTAGAAGTCAGGATGAAATCAGACACCTTTCATCAGAATTCCCATCACTTTCCATTTGTGACTGCCTGTTGATGACAAGAGATTGAAAGGTCCCCAATGGAGCTTAGAGGTGTTCAGAGCAGAACTGCCCATTAAAGGACTCCCTCAGTGCTCTGGAATTTGTAACAATAGAATGTCTTAAGCCCTGCCATACCTAGAGAGACACACCTTTAGTCAGATGAAGACTGAAATTCTTCCAGACCACTAAGCCATTAGCCAACTGGTCTACCCAATGAGAAATGACCCTTCCATGATCTACTGACTCAAATCTAAGAAATCATAGACTATGAGACCAGTTGAGAGGGGTATAAAATATCCATACTATATAGTCCATCCTATCTTCCTACCTCAATTTATGAATGGGAAAACTTTGCCTTGGTCCCTTCTAGGACTTTCTCCCCTCACTTATAGTTCATTACTGGGCTCTCACTTCCTGCCTTGGCCATAGGGCCCATGTGGTCCATGATAGGCACTATCCTGCAGGTATTCATAATAACTCAGAAAGATGTCTGATCCTGCTACTGAGGCATTCCGAAACTGAAGATAGTGACTGGGGCTCAGGGAAGCTATCCAAATTGTCCAAGGTCACACAGCTACTCACCACTGCAGCTGGACGTGAGCTTTGCCTCAAGGTCTTCATTACTTTGAACACCTAAAACTCAGGGCTCAGGTTGTATGAACCACAGACCTAACACCGTGGTTACTAGGCAAAGTCAATCATTTCTTAAGGACTAACAATATCACCTCGTATCCAATCAAAATCTCTTCCAGAATAAGAGAAACCCACCTCCCTGAGGGCTTTTCATTGGCACTGATACCATCTAAGTAAACAACATGGGCATGGGACACAATATACAACTTTATCCTCTAATGTGTTACTTCTCTGTGCATTCCTGCTGTTCAGACTGGCCTTCCAGTGACCAGTTTCCAGTACCTGTTTCAAGAAGGACTCCATTCCACGTGCCTGTAAGTAACACAGTAAGTGGCCATAAGTTGCCTGTTCCATCCTCCTTCACCTAAAATCTGGGGACTTCTCCTCCCATCTCACAAGCCAGCCACTGTATCTGATCCCCTTCCCCACCTTAGTGACTTTTCTTGTGTCTCCTTGCCCAGATTCCTGCCTGGGCTTTGGACTGAGTGGCATACAGGCCACTGCTCTGCCAGGGATTAACTTTGGGAACACAAGCAAGTGACTTGGCCTCCCCAGGTTGAGTTTGTTTTTATGACCGCAAGAGGCTGGTATCGTGGATAAATGAAATAGCATGTGTGATACTGTTTTGGCCCGGGGCAGGAACCCAACACTTCAAGTTCTTGTTTCCTTTAATACATGTCTCAGAGGCATGCGGAGAGGATTAAGTGAATTTGTGGAGTGCCTCTCACAGTTCCTGGCTGTGGCAGACACAATAAACAGAGCTTCCTTCTCTATCCCCATGAGCTCTTCTTTCATTTTATCTTAGAGGGATTTGGTGAAACTGTTTGCCAAGGAATGCTAGCCGATCTTGGAAGTGAAGGATGGAGCAAGGGGCAGGGCAGGTCAAGGCCAAGCCATGGGCTCCTCCTGGCTGGGTTTCTGTGCTTCTGGGTTCTGGGTAGCTCTAAGACAGCCAGGCCCAAAGCATTTACCAGCTGGGCCACCAGCCCATTTTCCATCTCTGCCTGTCCCTCCCAAATCTACCTCCACTGCCACACTGCTGTTTAACAGAGGTCCATGTTGTCGACTCAAAAATCTTTTACCTCTGCTAAAAATAAAACTCAGACAGCACAAGCCCTGAGAAAAGGAGCCGTGGGTTAAAAGTCAAGTTCCCCCCCGCCCTTCCTGGCATGGTGAGGAGCACCCAGGGAGAGCTCTAGGGTTGGGAGGACCCAAGAGTTATACTGGGAAGCCAGTGGGGAGGCTTAGCCCTTGCTGTGGTGCTGGCTCTGTCCCAAGCTTGCTTCTGTCTCCCTGCAGACAGCTTTGACAAAAGGCCTTTCTGGTTTTGTCCAGCTCCTTCCCAACATCAAACCGTTGACTGATATCAAAATGGTCACCTCGTTTGGGCTGTCATCATTTTTCAATTTTCCAAATGGCTGCCTTCAGCGTGGTACATGACACAGGAAGACAGTTGCTGCATCAGCCCTGCTATCTAAACAGCCTGAGTCCCAGGGCTGTCATCATCCAGTTCCAGGCACTCCCGGGGAGATCTACGGTATGGTGAACAGCCTTCTTCTGGGAGGTTGCTAACAAAAGCTGCTGAGTACATGGGGCTGGGACCCAAAAGGGGTGGGGTCCGAATCCTGCTCTGGCATGCAGCTGTGGCATCTGGAATACCTTCTGTCTCTGACTGCATTTGTATTCTATTATCTTATTTTATTGTTATTATTATTATTATTATTATTATTATTATATTAACATAGTAGTCTGTGTAGACACATACAGGCCACAGTACTTGTGTGGAAGTCAGAGTAAAACTTTTAGGAGTTCATTCTCTCTTTCCAAGTTGGGACCTAGGGATTGAACTCAGCTCATCAAGGCCTTCACACCAAGCCCTCATGCTATCTCACAGGCCTTCTAACTACATTTTGTCACCTGTAAAACAAAGATTATAAACCTGGGGTCTGTGAAGCCCAGCACAATGTGAACAGCCAGTCTGTTTGGCATCTGATTACCCCAGTCTTCCAGTGGTACAGTATAGAGCAGGCTTGGGAGAGATCCATCCAGTGAGGTCATGGCTTGGGCATTCAGCGCCTGCCCTCCGTCTCTCACCCCACTCCATAGGACTTATATTTTCTAGGGATGGAGAAAAGATGGTAGGCACCAAACAGAGAGCTTAGTGGGTGAAAGAAGCAGGTCCTTGAGTAGAACCACTTGTGGAGCCTAATGATGGGACCCAAGGCAGTTCCCAAGGCAAGCCAGGCCAGAGGGCAGGCAGGGAGAAGTCTCACAATACAGCATAGACAGAGTTGGAGTAGGGGCCTGAAGGAGGGGAAGCCCACAGGAGCAGATGCAGCCTGAAGAAGACATGTGTGTCCCGGTGCAGGAAGTTGCAGGGTGAGGGTGGGAGAAGGGGTCTGGCTTAGAGCCAGCTGCAGAAGCAGACAGCCTGTGCCAAACCTCAACTTCACCGCCCACTAGTCAGACGACAGGCCTCCAACCCGGGCCTCCACTATGGCTCTGTAAAGGGAGTGCAATAACAGCCTGCATCCCTGGGTCACCCATAGCCAGAATTTAATGAGCACATGCAGGCAACACTCAGCACAGCATCAGGCATGTTCGTACATGGGACTATTGGCAAAGGCAAGTGACAGCTAAGCCACTTTGATCTTGGAAATCGCCTGCTGCTGCAACCCCAGTCTGCTCTTCCTTGGCCTTTTCTGCCCTCACTTGGATGCCCCTACCCTATTCTACCCATGCTGTTAAGTATTCTCCATCCTTCTAGAACCTTCACATTTTAACCAGCCAGGCTACCAAAGCATATACCCCACTCTAATGCATGAACCTCGACATGAAATATCTAAGTAGTATTGGTATAGCCATAGAAACATAAAACTCCTTTCTCTCCAGGGCAGTAGCTGGCATCTATGGGAAGTTATAAAAGGTTCTCACACTCCAAACTTTGCCCTTGGTTGAAGTTGGTCCAGCCCAGTGGCCACCCTTGTCAGCTCCATGATGGGCATTTATTCCCAACAGCAGTCAGGATCAACACAGATCTGTCTTCAGTCTTGTTCACTGTCCCTGGTGGGGGGTGGGGGGCAGCCTAAAGCAAAGCAGATGCCCAGACTGCAATGAGACTCAGCAGGGAATGACTGAGGCTACATAACACACAGCTGCTGTTGGTGGATTTGAAGAAAATTCTCCCTCGAATTAGGAGATAGAGGAATAACCCTCAGCAGAGGGAAACAGAGAGAAAAAAAATAAAATGCCAGGACTGAAGAGCCTGACATAAAAAATGGCCATCTGAGAAGCAAGCTGAGTTGAATAGGCCATGTCATCCTAGGAAGCCTGGTAGACGTTAAGTCCCAGGGAGGTGTCTGTGAGGACTGTTGGCAGATGACAGGCAGAATCCTAGGGTGTCTAGAGAGAACACTGGGCACCCCTATAACTCTGTTATAGGGGAGCCACAGTACCAGCTGGAGAGGGGGTAGGCAGTGAGCCTCTGCTGTACTAGGACAAGGACCCAGGGGAGGCAAGCAGCATGGGAGTCAAATGATCACAAGAGGGGAAATGATCAAGTCTAATGGGCCCACACCCATGAGGAGCAAAGTGAATCACTGCAAGACAGACAAGCCTTGGCCTCTACCACCATCAATGCTTCCCAGGGGGGCTACTTAGCTACTAGACACAGTCCCTCCGGCAGGCAGGTCTGGATGTTGACAGTGACAGAACAGAGGCTCTTCCATCCCAGACATAGGACCATCTCCTGGGCATCCCGGTTACAGGAGGCAGTGTTAATTGAGAGGCTTAGAGATCACACCTGTGACTTCCAACGCACAAGCTGCTCTTGGGAGTGTTGGTTTTGCATCCTGAAGCCCTGTGGGAAAGGAGCTGGAAGAAGAAGGTCCAGTGACCCACAGGTTCTTATCATGGTTCTCAGGACGTCAATCTCTCTCTTCCTGGACCATTGGCTCCCCCAAATTCAGCCCTAATTCCACCCAGGGTGGGGGTTAAAAGAGGGACAGACCTTGCTGTGACCCTACTGCCCTCTCTGAACCTGTTCTTTCATCTGAATAATAGACTTCAAGCTCCTGTCTGGAGTGAACCACCCCACACTCTCACCTCCCCAAAAGCAGAAGAATTCCTGGACCCGCATCCTTGTCCCTGGTAGGGACCACCAGCAATTTCAAGGTCAAGAGGGGCTCTAAGGCAAAAGCAAACTGCTCCCAACTCCAGCTGAGCCAGAGTCCAGGGTCCTCCTTTGCTCTCCCAGCGTGATCTGTACCTCTGGAGACTGGCTGGGAAGCTCACAGAATGCTGTAGCCCCAGCTCTGCAGCCACACTCGCACATCTAGGAAATGGACCATGATACACATAATATTACATTTTAATGGTCTGCCGCATCAGAGGCAGAATGAAGAATCATTCCTATGGCATCCATGAATTAACTCCTTCTCATCTGGTCCCCGACAGAGCCTTCTAGGCAAATGAATTGGGAAGGTAGAGTTCAGGGCTTGAGGGAGGCAGACCATTGTTGAGAGAGTGAGGTGCTGACATTTGTGGCTGCCTTACCCTGAATCCCCTGGGATTTTTGTCAGTGTGCAGGAATGACCCAGCCTTTTTCTCAGTCCCAACTCATTTTCTTCCCAAGCTCCCCAAACTGCCAGGAAGTCATCCTCACACCCGTTTATTGCAGCACCTGCCACAGTAGCTAAGATGTGCAATCAACCTGTATGGCCATCAACAGATGAGAGAGTGAAGAAACATGGAGTATTATCTGGACATCAAAAGAATGAGATTCCGTCATTTGCCATAAAATGGAAGGAAGTGGAGATAATTGTGTTAGATAAGTCAGACCCTGGGAGACAAATAACTTCATGTACTCTCATATATGGAAGTTAAGAAGTAGTCAAGTTGAAAGTCAAATCATGGTTATTAGAGAACAGGAGGGTCCCATATGCCATGGTGGCGTCTCCTAGAGACAGTGATCCAAAACAATGCAAGTAGCATCCCTATATCCCTCACGCCCTTTTTATCCCAGTCTTAGAAGTCCCCCTTTGTCAGCTTTGCAGTCCCTAGTCTGTCCTATTGAGTGTGAGAGGGAACTATAGAATGTTAACAATGGGAGACCCTTGCCATCCTAAAGAAGAGTACCTCTTTGTCCTATTGTTGTTGAGTCCGGGGTCTCGCAATAATGGGAGACAGACCACCAAAGTCTATTAAACCAGAAGCAAACCTTATTCTAGAAAAAATAAAAATAAAAAAGTAAAAAAATAAAATCACCGCAGGGCACAAAAGCTTATCGGCTAGCTGAGACCACAGCCAGAGTTGGATTTTGAGGCTGTGGCAGCTGGAGGGGGGTTATGAGCCCCTTTTTATAGTAAGGAGTAAGGCATTAGGCACAGGGTGCATGCTAGGAGTCATGTAGAAACATCAGGCATGGGGTGCATGCTAGAAGTCACGTAGAAACAACTATTGAAAATTAACTTTGGACCAGGCAGTTGTTGGCTATAAGGAGCAGAGGGGTTAAAAGTTAACCCCTGGCTGTTGACAGAGGAGCTGGCTGTAAAGCAGAGAGTCATTGTTAGCAGTTAACCTTTAGAGTTGATGACTGTCAGTTTTCATCTCTTAAGCTTGTAATTTTATATTTCTATATTCCTGGACCCTTCATTCTCAGGTACCCTCAGAAAGGAGTCTAAGCCAAAGGTGCCATGGAAGGGTCTCGTGTTCCCTGGGAAGAATGGACGAGGACCATAATTTAACAAAGGACCTCCTGACAGATTGCCAGATGTAGAAATCTAGGCATGGAGTTGGAGGACTGAATCTTGGTACATATCCTAATCCTGGAGCTGGGCACTGGCTTAAACTGTCTCTGAGAAGAGGAAGTCTATAAGCCTATACCCAGGCTGAGGAGAGGGTTCTTCCTTCTATACTGAACTAGTGCCCACCCATGGCTGAGCTGCTAGAGTCAAGTACAGTGGACATTTCCTAGATGCACATAGACTGAATAAGACATCACATGGCCACTGAGTTTCTGCTGCACTGCCTCAGGAGAGCTGCTCATCACATATTAGGGAATTTTGCAAGATGATTGCTAAACAAAGCCCTTATTTATTTTTTATATGCTTTATTAACATATATTAATGATGTTCAGTGTACAGACTTGATGCATGCATACAGTATACACTAATCAAAACCAACCACTTTTCAGCATCCCCGCCCTTCCTGGTGAGGAACTGAGGTTTCCTACCAACAACTGCCACTAACTTGCCAGCTATGTGAGTGAGCTCCCTGGGAAGAGGATCCACCAGCAGCGTCCATTCAGTGTCCAGCTCTGAGCAGAGGTTGTCTAGGAAAGTGGAGATGAAAGAAGTCAGACTTGAACCCTGACCTCAAGGCAACATCTGCTCAGGGCTCTGTCAGCTGGGGGTTAGTCTAACTGGTGGCCTAAAGTTAATGACCTAAACAAAGTAGACCTTTATGTCTAAATAAATATATTGAGTCCAGAGATGGACAATTTCTCACTATCTTTTAATATCTTTTATTTATTCTTTGACAATTTCATGCATGTGTCTTGATCCTATCCACCCCCATACCTCCCAACACATCCCTTTCCCACCTTTATCTCTTGCTCTCCCTCTCTCCCTTCCTCTCTCTCTCCTCTCTCCTCTGTCTCTCTCTCTGTCTCTTTGTCTCTCTCTCTGTCTCTCTCTCTGTCTCTCTCTCTGTCTCTCTCTCTCTCTCTCTGTCTCTCTCTCTCTCTCTCCTCTCCTCTCTGATTTCAATTACTGCTGTCTTCTAGAATGTTGACTGATCTTGTTGGATTGATATTGTGCAAGCTTTATTCAGGCGGCCACAACTGCAGTGAGTTTTTGAGTATGAAGGTCATGTCACGCCCAGAAGGTAGCATTGCACAGTGCCCCTCCCCATCCTCTGGCTCTAACATTCTTTCTGCCCCCTCTTACCTGATGTTCTTTGCCCATTGGGAGACATAGATGTGTCCCGTTTAGGGCTGAGTACTCAATAGTAACTAGTTCTCCAGTTATGAGTCTCTGCATTAACTGGAGCCCCTACTTCAAAAAGAAGCTTCTCTGGCCAAGACTGAGGGCAGCACAGTTCTATGACTATAAACATTAATGCTTAGAGGACAATTTAGCAACACATCCATTTACCAAAACAACCATAGTAGTTCCTCTAGGACCTATGACTGCCGGAGACATGCCTACAGTGCTAGGCATGAATTCCCTGTTGTGGAGCAGACCTCAGATCCAATCGGAAAAGCGGTTGGTTATCCCCATAACCTTCATGCCACTATCACATCAATAGTGCTTCTTACTTGGCAGGCTAGTATTGCCGCATTTAGTGTTCACTGCTAGGTGATACCGTGACAGCTGCTCTCTCAGGGGTCTCCTTAGGTGATACCATGACAGCTTCTCTCTCAGGGGTCTCCTTAGGACCTTCTGGACTACAAAAGCTAGCCAACCAGGAAGGAGTGTTCAGCTCAGTTCCAGCTTCACTTCTCTATGTTCTCCAGCCAAAGTATGTGGTATTCGCCACAATAGTCTCTAGCTATGGAGGGCAACCAAGAGCAATGGTGATATCCTGTGCTGTTTTAGGGGTCCCTAGGTCCTCAGTCTAGATCTCCTATATCAGTCCACCAACTTAGTGACCCACACTTCTTCTACCTTCTTGTCAACCACGTTTAAAGTGTCACTTCTACTTCCTGGTCCACAGCTGGCTGCTTGAGTTCTAGCCACTGCCTTGGCTAGCAGGAAGTGAGAAGGAACAAACGGGAACAGACCCTCTTCCATTAAGACAGTTCTCAGGTGCTGTTCATGTCCCTTCTGCTTCTACCCCACTTGCTAGAACTTGGTCATTCAGTCTTATTTTATTTGCTTATAATGTAATGGGAATAAAAACTAGAGCTTCCACATGCTAGTAAAGAACTCTACCCTGGGCTACATCCCAAGACCTTTTTTTAGTTCCTTTGAGAGACAGGGTCTCATTATCCCAAGCTGCCTAGACTAACCCGGAACTCACTCTGTTGTACAGGCAGGCTTTGAACTTACAGCCTGTTGCTTAGCCTCCAGAGTAGCTAGGATTACAGGTGTGAACTACCAGGCTTATCATTCAACCTGCTTTCATTCATGGCAGTCATGTGCTGAGGCAAGACTCGGGCTCTAGAACGTATCTAGGGAGAGATAAACATTGATGTGCAACTAAGTTTCATCCCCAAGGCCCACAGGAGTCCTCACAATTGCTCAGCCCAGAGATCCAGCCAGCGGGTCTCTCTCTCTGCTGGGTTCAGCAGTTGGCTAAGGCATCCAGCGAGCTCTTTCTACACACTTCACCTAAAGTATACTCCACCATTGTTCCCTAATCCAGCTTTCTTTTTAGTTGCTTACTAAATCTTCATTTCCTATCTCTCCCATGGGGGTCTGTGAAAGTTGAGACTTTGTCTGTCTGGTCCTTCTTTGAATTCCCAATTCCTGAATATTTGCTGAGGAAGTGAGTGAACTAGCCAAGTGTGGGCCCTTTGACTCCTCACCATGGTCAGTAGCAAGTTCACACACATGTTCCTGATTAGAAAACCCTCCATTAAAATGTGGGCATGCCTAAGGCCTAAGCTGAGATCATCTTAGAGGCATCTGCAAACCGTTTACTCAAAGCCGGGAGCAAAAACTCAAGGCCTGTTTAACACCTGCTTCTGCACAACAATCAACCGGGCTCTTAACTGGGCCATCTTGTCAGCCACACAGGAAAATGGCAGGTGTTCTAAAGAAGGAAATAGACAGGCACGGAAAAGGCAAGCATCAAGGACAACATCAAGACACAGCTGAGTGAGAAGGCCAGAGGGAAGATGAGAAACCAGGGCTCGCACAAGGGAGTCACCATCCATGTCTCCTCTCAGGGACCCTCCATTTCACCTTCTCACACTGAGGATTGTATGTTCCTCGGTTCCACTCTCTCACAGGGCGGGACAAAACTGAACATCTCAAATTCAATCCATGGAGAAAACGGAGAATAAAGGATTGGCCACTTTCCCTTCCTTTCCTACCCCCGTTTCCTTCTGGTCATGATTTGAATTAATAAATGGAATTAATAAATGATATCAAGGTCAAACATTTGCCTCAGGAGCTTTGTTTCTGGTGGATTTCCACTCTGAGAGCAGCCCTCTCAGGTTCCCTTTCCCATGGCTATGTTCATGTCAGACCTTTTTCACACCAAGCTCCCTCTTGGATCCCCGTGTTACCGGACATTGCCTACACAGGGTCACTGAGCCTGAGTGTCACTAAGCTGTTCTTTCCAATACTCGTTCCTTTCCAGAAACATTGTTCTGTTTTTAAAGGATGCTGGTGGGACTAACACCGTGGGGGAAGGGCTCCGGAGGCAAAGGTGGCCCCATGGGACCTCCAGTCTTCCCAGGCGCTGTGAGGAGCCATGCGATGCGGCTGCCAGACCTAATTGCCTGTGTGTCTCCTCACATAAAACACAGTGGTTAACGCGATGTTCATTTCTCTGGAAGTCTTGTGTGGGCTGAGGAGGCAGCTGTAACGTGTGCAGACCTGCTGTGGAGAATAGCAATGAAGACCAGGCCGATGGAGGCTCCATCAGGCATGCGTCAGGGAACAAGGATTCCACACGTCAGTGCAGGTGGCTGCTACAGCCAGGCCTCACACAGGGGTCCCAGAGAGGCCGGGGATCCCCTGAAACACAAGTACATCGCTTTGGGTGATAAATTTTTTTTTCCTCAAATAGGAAAATTGTTATGAATGAGGCAACTCCTTCTCCCCAGTTCTGAAGCTATTTGGTCCTGTTGACATGGGTGGGTGGTGTGGGGGCTGTGCAGCAAATCGGTTTATGAAAATAGATACAATTTCCTATCAGAGCTCCTAAATAAGGTTCTTCTCAAGCCGTCCTATAGACAGGAAGAAGGACTCCATTGGGAAGCACTCTCTTCCCTCGTGATTCTGAATCTTGCATTCACATAGCTGAAGTGGAAGAAAATGAGCTGTTTGCAACAGACAGAGAGATGAGGTTTTTGATACCAAGAAGCCTTAGCACAAATTCAGAAGCCTGTGGGGTGATTTTGTTAAACCCCACACCTCGTGTCGGCCTGGAAACAGCCAAGGACGCCCATTTACAGGAAGGAAACCTTCCCTCTCCAGCTGCTGAGAGCACTGCATTGAATCTTATCAGAATCCCCCCCCCCACCGCCACCACATGCACAGAGGGAGCGTCACCATGACCCCCCGCCCCCGACACACACCCCAGGCCTGGCCAGGGGACAGCTTCTCTAGAATGCCACAGAGGAAATGGGAGCAGCTATCCACCCAACCACCAACCTCAACCCCCATAGAGTTCCCTGAACCTTTGGAAACAGCTAGCTTTTCTTACTTCTTTTGTTTTTAATTAAGAAACATTCCTGGGCTGGAGAGATGGCTCAGGGGTTAAGAGCGCTGACTCTTCTTCCAGAGAACCTGAGTTCAATTCCCAGCACCCACATGGCAGCTCACACCTGTCTGTAACTCCAGTTTCAGGGGACCCGACACCCATGGCAAAACAACAAATGCACATAAAAGAATAAAATAAAATATATTTAAAAAAAAAAAGAAACATTCCTACCATAGAGCAATGTATAGGAAAATAATAAGACTGTCTACTAAAATTAATCCTTTGCCATATTTACTTCAGCTCTCCCCCTGCTCAAATGATTTAAAACCAAGTGGAACCAGTCCTTCTCAGTCCTTCCCTCTCCCCTGCTCTGAAAGGGTTTAGTTCACTCACATCCTAGACTTCAGCCTGTTTACTACAAATGTGTGAATCCATAAGCTACACAGATCGCTGTGCTGTATAATTTTAAAAACTCATTTACAAGATAGTCATTCTATATGAATTCTCCTAAAACTAATTTTTTTCACTCAAAATTATATTTTGGAAGAAACAACACACCACAATCTTGTGTAAAAAGACTCCCCGCCATAAAGATGTCAATTCCACCTAACTTAATGTACAGATTGAATGCAACTCCAACTTTTAAAATACTACCAGATTTTATTCCCTGGAGCGAGGCAAAGTTGATTATGAAGTTTACTTGAAAGAAAAAAAATAAAATAAAATAAGCAAAGCTAGTCAGGGGATCCCAGGAAGCAAAGAGCCATCTGGGGGGCCAGCGCCACCAGACATTCACACATACTGGAGAGCCTGTAATTAGGAGTTTGGTATTGGCACAGGAATAAACAGATAGGCCAGGGGGACTGACAGAAAATCCAGAAATAGACCCGACAGCATCTGGAAAGTTATTGTACGAGAAAGGCGCATCACAAATCTGTATGCAGAGATTTAAAAGAAAAAAAACAAATAATGGTGTTGAGATAATTGGATAGCCATATGGAAAGAGTAGACCTGGAACTCACAGTACACATAGAGTGAAATCCAAAATAGCTCAGACATTTAAATAGGAAAACTAAAATCAGAGAGATACTAAAGAAAACCTGGGATGAAAGCTTATACACCAGGGGTATAGAAAAATTCTTCTTAACCAGAAGCAGTAAGGGAGAAAGATATTACACTCTAATGCACCAAAATAAAAACCTTTCTGTAAGTCAAAATCACTCCAGGCAAAGCACAAAGACAAACCATACCTGGGTGGAGACCTCTGGTGCTATGGGATGGTCTGTATGGCAAATGTGTTACTCT
>CABHPH010112067.1:0-47259 GCA_902168325.1 Peromyscus nudipes
CCTACAGGTCCCTCTTTTATTAAAAAATGATGTAGCTTTCTTCTTGACTCTCCTTTATGCTAAGAAGACTTTCCTGTTTTAGTTTTTTGTTCACTTTTAATTTCTACCCTCTAATTCCCTATATATCTTCCTAGACTTTGTCACTATGCCGTCATTCTACCTCCAATGCTCTTCTGGTCTTTGAATAAATGATGACCCCCACCTTGCCCAGGATCTGTGCTTTGATGGGAGCATCTGTCTTGAGAATCTCTGGCTCACCAATGCAGCTGATGTTTCCCTGAGCTCAGCTGACATGGGAACGCACACATCTCCTTCCCTGGCAAGGGGCAATCTCAGCCTTGCTCTGGTTTGCTGGATTAGGCTGTATGTTTCCAAGATCCTTTTGTGGATGTGATTTACCCAGTGAGGTTCCTGTAAGCAGTTGTAGGATCCTGTCATTTCCTGTCTGGATAAGGGGGGGCTACTGTTCTCCCCAGCTTTCCTTCTGAACCCGCAAGTCTACCTTCCAGCCCTGTCTGACTGTCTCAACTCCTCCCAAGACCACCTGCTTTCCTGTTCATCCCGGAGGCACAATTTTTCCATCTGTTTTTCTGAAGAGCAAAACTTATACATAAGCATGGCACCTACAAGTGATGAGGTCAAATATGGAGAAGTACACCATCACGCCCTGTTTGTGGTTGGAGAGGCTTGCTCTCGAGTTTCAGGAGGCTGGTGACTTTCCTTCTTGTGCCATGTCACTTTCTCTGTGAGGCTCATGCTCGCTCTCCCCTGCCCCGGGGCAGCAGGATGGAGAGAAATGATTCACCATGACTAACGGAGTGTGTTTTTGTGGCACCGCTGCTTATGAGAACTTGGGTGGTGTGGTGACAAGAAGGAGTGGGGCCATGGAAGCCTTGGGAGCTACGGAAGCCACGTTGCCAAAGGCTGCCATGCTGCCCCAGTAGAAGCAAAACTTCGAAAAGTCATCCAGTGCCTGTTTTGAGGGCAACCTTGAAACGAGCATCCCTCCCTATAAATGTACCTGAATGTAGAGGGCAGTCAACACTGTCTTCTCTGTTGCAACTAAGACTTGGGAGGGGTGGCGACTGGGGAGAGGCCAGAATATGACCTGAGTTCCCATTTGCTTACATAAAGGCTCTATTTGCTTATCTTCTTGGGTTGCTAGAAGGACTCATCACAGATTGGGTGAGTTGTATAACAGAATTGTTCGATCCTGGCCTTGGAGGATGGATGCTCAAGACCAAAGAGCGGACAGGGTTGGCTCCTCCTGAGAATTTTGAGGGACAGGCTGTTTCTGGCCCCTCATCTTTGTTTGGAAGTGTCTGCCTTCTTCTGAGTCAACATGTGGCCTCCATTGTGTGTACACATCCCTAGGGTCTCCTCTCACAAGGGCCCCAGGGGCTCCTGAACCTGGATAGTACTAAACTCCCTGGAATATACTATGTTTTTTTCATATACATATCCTTTCTGAAAAATATTTTTTCTCAAATAAGTGCACATGTGTCTGTATGAGTTTGTGTGTGACACATGCATGCAGGTCCCTTGGAGACCAGAATAGGACATTGGATACCCTGGAACTGGAGTTACAGGAGTTTCTAAAATGCCATGTGAGTGCTAGGGACTGAATCCACTTCTTCTACATGAACAGCCAGTGCTTTTAACCACTGAGCCATGCCTTTAGCCCCTCATATAAATATATTCTTGTGACTCACCAAATTTCCAAATTAGGCACAATAAGAGATTAAGAACAATTTACCATAGATCAACGCTAACTCAGCGTTTGCTTTCTTCCTTGAACGTTTTCACATTTCTCTTCAAAGAAGCACTTTCCAGTCTCTTGTAGGTGTATGCAAATTGCCAGGCCACTATTCTTGCTCGTTGGCATCATTGGCAAGTAACATAGGGGTTGTTTGATGTGTTATCTCCTTGTCCCTTTAGCACATACCTAAGGTAATTAACTTACAAAACTATTCCGTCACAGTTTTGATGGTTTCATCCATGATACGCTAGTCCCCATTTCTTTGGGCATGTGGCAGTATACCATTGCAGGAGTGTGTCATCCCACAGAATTGCTCACTTCAAGGCCAGGAAGTGGAATGGGGGTAATCTAGATGTCCCATTTGTGGCTGAACACTCCACAGAAACTTGTTCTCTGCACTTGTTTCTGCATTAACCACTGTCCACTGTCCAAAAAAACTTTTTCTGATGAGATCTGAGAGCTGCACTAATCTATGGGTGTCAGGGTGGGCCGGGGGAGGGGAGAAAAAATTTAGAAGGCAACTTGATAATGTGTTTATTTAGCTAAATGGTAGTAGGTTCATACCTGGGGCCTGGGAGATCCTAGACTGTGGGTCTGAGACAGTGTTATATACTTGCTATTTTGAATTATTCTCCCACTTCCCTGGAAAACTAGTTTAGGTGGGTTTCATGCCAACCATCTCACAAGCTCTGGATCCCCAAAGTTTACCACCATTTTCATGTTGATAAATTCAAAGGTTATTCTAAGTCTGTTTGAATTTCTGGCATTTCCTGCTGTGGGTCGCCATCCCTTCCCCTTTATGCTATTCCTTACTTGGTTTCTAGACTCTGTACATTACTGGGTTTCTTCCCATCTCAATGGTCTGTCTCTGTTTACATTGTTGTTTTCCATCTGAGAGCCCTGGGACCATTTCTGTCACTTTCTCTATCCTGGTGATCTCATGTAGTTATATGACTTACAGAATCAATATCATAATAGCTCCTAAAGTTAGAGTTTGGCCCTCCCCACTGACCTCTTGATAGTTAAATCAACATGATCTTTTTAGTACATAAGATTTGAGGTCATACTACCCAAATCTTTAAAGGTGCCCATGCAACAGAAACAAAAATTAATACAATTCTTCTATTAGCCAGTAAGGACTTCCCTACTGTACCCATCCCAGATGCAGACGCAGTCCTTTTCTCTCCCCAGCTCTTGGTCTAAGGTCTGAACTCAATCACACATGTTCTAGTTGGAAACTAAGACGATGACTGTGTAGGTTTCACATCTGTAGATTCAGCCACCACATATTAAAATGCTTAGAACAAAAATTCCTACATCTTCTGGGGACTCCCTTCTGCACATTGAGCATCCCAGCGACTGTGATGCAAACCCTCTGCGTTTGCCACTTATGCCTAAGTGCTTGACCTCATGGACAGTCTAATGTGCTCCCTTACAGTCTTTGGTTCTGCTCAAATATCTCCTTCTTCTTAGGGGCTTTTTCTAGATCCTTTTTAAAAAATATGTTATCCTCAGGTTACATGCACACACACACACACACACACACACACACACACACACACACGCACGTGCGCGCGCGCGCGCAAAAGCAAAGGAGCAGATGGTGAGTTAGATGAATAGCTGAGTGAGTGGAAGGCCAGATGAGTGAATGGATAGGTGCATGGATAGACAGATAAGCGGATAGACAGATACGGAAGGACAGAAAGTGAGTGGGTAGAATGGACAGATGAGTGGACAGACAGAAGAATGGATGAATAGCAGATAGTGAATAGAATAGATGGGTGAACTTGTTCCCCTGTTCTAAAGTCTGAACTTAATCACCTGTGTTCTATTTGGAAACCTAGACAGTGACTGCAGGTCTCAAGGCATCACAGGACAAAATATTTAGAACAAAAATACACCTGGGTCTTAAGGAGATGAGTCAGGCGGTAAAGTGCTTGCCACAAATCCCAAGGACCTGAGTCTGATCTTCTAGACCCATATAAGAAAAGCTGCATGTTGTGGTTGGTACCTGTAATCCTAGCACTGGGGAGGCAGAGACGGCACAGTTCCTGGTCAGCCAGTTTAGATGAACCCAGTTTTAGTGAAAGTCACCAAATACTGACTTCTGGCCTCTAACTCACATGGACACACAAGCATATGTACCTGCGCATACACACACACACACACACACACACACACACACACACACACACACAAATAAACGCTTCTGTACAAAGTACTTGTCTTGTCATTTTCCTCTAAATAACACAGCACATCATTTTAGAAATACTCTAGAGATGGTTTAAAGTACATCAGGAGATATATATGCTATTTTATACAAGGAACTTAACTTGAGAATCCACAGATTTGGGTCTCTGTGTAGGCCCCGGAACCACCACCCCCACAGCCCTGATAATACTGAAGAAAGGTCACTGTGATGGCTTATCGTCACTGTTCACTTGGATGTATTTGGAATCAAATTAGGAGATACATCTCTGGGCAAGTTGGTGATGATATTTGTCCAGAGAGGAGTAATTCCAGAGATAAGATCCTCCCCTGCATGTGTGCTGTTTTCCAGTGGGAGGCTCAGATCTAAAGGGGCCCCAGGAAACAGCGGTGTCACCTCAGCCTGCCTTCTCAACTTTCTGAGTGCATGCTTGCCTCATTGCTGTCTCCACCCTCTAACGATACCAGACTCCAGCTTCTTCTGCTTTCAACTTGGACTGAATAACAGCAGCAGTCCAGGAGGCTCTGAGTCTTCAGTGCTGGATTGGGGGTGCTGAGGCATCCAGCTTTGTGAACCGAGAAGCTCTGGGGTCCCCATCTTCCTTAGTACACAAATGGCCATGTTTGAACTACCCAGTCCTAATTGTGCAAGTCAATCTAATAAACCCCCCTTTAATACACACACACACACACACACACACACACACACACACACACACACACACTAATAGTTCATTTCTTCTAGAGAGCTCTGTCTAATACTGACTTTGATATCAGCAGTATTTCTAGAGAAACGGAACTTTAAGGATGATTTTTTTCCTAGTAGGCTTGTAGTATCTGGAGCTGGCTCTTTTATTTACACCTACAGTTCCTGTAGATTTTCCTGATAATATGGAGACTACTGGTAAGCCATGGTGTGAACTGTTGAAAGCATTTCACAAGATAAATGCATTCACTACTCTATATAACACTTCTCGAACATTTCTAGAAAGCTATGGAATATAATGCTGCTGGATAGTTGCTTCTAGCATCTTTGAGTACAGTGATAAAGGAAAAGAAGGAATTCAGAGATGCAATTTCCCAGGTGCAGATACCCAGGAACTCCTTGAAATGTCCAAGAGCACTCTGGGAGAGAATCTTTTCTCCTGCCAGCCTCATCATCATATGCTTGGCTGACTTAACAATGTAATTTAAAACTCAGCCTTAGGGCTTGTCTGCAGTTAAAGTGAGGGCACTGATTGGGAGAACAGGATCCTGTATCTTGGAATGGACATGTTATGGGAGCACCCTGATGATGATGATGGCGATGATGATGATGGTGATAGTGATGATGGTGGTGATAAACTGTGTATTGGTACAGTGGTACCCACCTTTAATTCTATCACTTGGGAAGCAGAGGCAAGTGTATGTTTGTAAGTTCAAGGCTGGTATGTTTGTAAGTTCAAGGCTGGTCTGAGCTACATAGTGAGTTCCAGGCCAGTCAGAGCTACATAATGAGACCCTATCTCAAATGAATAAATAAATAAATAAATCTCAGGAAAATTGGAGTGAGTGTGGATCAGTCATGTAAAACCCACTCTTGCATCATGGGATGGTCCAGAAAATGTGCCCCTGTCCATCGATAGAAGAATGAGTTATGAGGACAGTACTAGCACACTCAAAGATCCCTGTTATTGCTTTTCTGTGTGGGCCAATTACAGAGAGCATCACAGCTACTTAATTGGGTGACTTAACTGATGGGCCTAGTTTGATTCACAAATGACAAGGAGTGAAGGGCAGCTGTTAGTCACCAAAGGAAGGGTGTGACGGTTAATTTTGTCAACTTGACACAAACTGGAGACACCTGGGAAGAAGAAACCTTGACTGAGGAATGCTCTCCCATCATAGTGGCCCGTGGTCAAGAAAATGGGGGCATTTCTTGACTAATGATTGATGTGGGAGGACTCTGCTCACTGTGGCCAGTACCACCCTGTGCAGGTGATTTTGGGTATAAGAAAGTCAGTTGAGCCAAGTGGTAGTGGCGTATGCCTTTAATCCCAGCACTGGGGAGGCAGAGTCAGGTGGATCTCTGTGAGTTCAAGGCCAACCTGGTCTACAGAGTGAGTATCAGGACATTCAGGGCTGCTACATAGAGAAACCCTTTCTTGGAAAAAAAGAAAAGAAAAAAAGAAAGCCAATTGAACTGTGTAGAGCAAGCCAATAAGTATCATTCATCCATGACCTTTGCTTTAGTTTTTGCCTCCAGGCTCCTGCCTCGAATTCCTGCTCTGGCTTCCTTCCATGATGGACTGTAAGCTGTAAGCCAAATAAAACTATTTCTCCCCCAGGTCGGTCATTAGTTTTGGTCAGCATTTTTACCACAGCAATGGAAAACAACCACAGTCAAAGGATGAACATGCTTACTGTAATAGACAGCAGAGACAAAGCACTAACCATGAGAGTCTGTAGATCACCAGAGCTGGCTCATCTGATTCACGATGTTCCCAGAAGTGAAGCAGAGAGGACTACATTCCTACTCAGAAAGTCCCAGAACAATGCAGAACAGGCTATCGGGAACCACAACAGCTGAGAACCATAACATTTCTTTCCAGTTCCAGGCTGGAACAGATGGAAAGACAATACAGAGAAGGCCGGGAGCCTTTTAGACGGACCCTGCTATGCTTCTTTATTATTCATCTTCTGCTCATCTTACCCAAAGGACAGGCAAGAGGGAAATGAGCTATTGCAGGCAATTTAGAAATACAGGGAATTATTGGGGAGGCAATGAATAGGATTGAAGGCTAGACTAGACCTGTCTGGCCACTCAACATTTCTTTACTGGTGTTTAATGAAAGATATGGTTTTACATTTTTCCCTTTCCCTTTTTCTTTTCTTCTATTTTTTCCCATCTCTTCTTCCCCCTCTCTCCCTGTTTGTCTCCCCCCATCCCTCCACATCTCTTCTCTTCCTCTTTCACTCTCCTTCTCTCTGCATCCCTCCCTCTCTTCCAGAATTTCATAGGACACATGAAGTAGCTTCGGAACCAACCTCTCCTCTCTGTGCTTGGAGGCTGGGATAGGAGAAAAACAAGATGAGGTTAGAGAGGCCTGGATTCCTGGATTCTAAGGTAGTTTCCAAGGCTTTCTAGTTTCTTTTCATCCAAAATGTTTAGCATGCCAAAGTATGCTTTAGGTACTGTTTTCTGATGCCTGTTCATCATCAATTCACATTTGGTGAAACCTGCCATTCCATTCCCCCAGTTTCTATAAAGGCTCTTGCTATTGAGTAGTAATTTTTAAAATGGGCATAGGAAGAAACCTGCACTCCTGTCTTTCATCCGTATAAATTCTCAAGCTACTTTCAGTCAATATATTTCAAGTATTGGCCATTAATAAATCCCTGAAACCGAGTCTGCTTGTTGAGTGTGAACTAATGTTGGCAAATGTAAAATGGGGACAGTTCAGTTTTCCATGCCCCAGCTGCTTTCTGCTCTGGAGACAAGAGTTCTGCCGTCCCGTTACTGGTGTTCTCAATCTGACAAGTAGGGCTTGCTGGTCTCAAGGTGCTCTGCACAAATGAGAGGCCATTGTCCGACATGGTTGGTTCAGCACTCTGACATTGATGTAAGGCTGCTGCAGAGAGTGCTTGGAATCGAGCTGAAAGTATGGGAAGGTGCTGTAAAAAGGAGCTCTCCTCAGTGGAACCGGATGGTCCTGCTGTAAAAAGGAGCTCTCCTCAGTGGAACGGGATGGTCCTGCAAAATCAAATGGTGTGATGCTTTGAATGCGAATTATTTCCCATAGGCCCACATATTTGAATATTTGGTCCCAGTTGATCGTGCTGTTCTGGGAACTAAAAGTGGAGTTTTGAGAATATATGGCTTCCCTACCGCCTAGGACTGTTTATTCCTAGGAGAGTTTAGACTGTGCTATAGTTTGAGTTCATCTCCAGAAAAACTCCCATTAGACAATTTCTCTCTGTCATGGTAATGAGGTGGTGGGGCCTTTAAGAGGTGGTTAGATCTTTTGAAAGGATCAATGTTTTCTCAAGGGAGTTCTAACTCTCGTGGGACAAGATTCTTGTTGTCAGCACAGGCTGTTATAAGAGATTGGCACCTCCCTTGAATCCCTCTTCTGTAGACACTTACCAGTATTATGCATACTCTTGAACCTCCAAAAATTGAGCTAAATAAACATCTATACTTCATAAATTGATTGGGCTCAGGTATTCGGATGAAGACTTATTGAAAACATCTCAGGATGAACAGTTTTCTTGTTGCATCAAAAAGGGTAGTTCCTCTTGGTGGCACTTTTTATTATGGACCAAACATTTTGCACACATTTCCTCATATATCACTATGGTAATCTTGCAAAGCCATAATGGTGATGTTCATTTTACAGATAAGGAAACAGAGGTTTAGAGAGCTGAATAACTGAATGAAATAGCTGAAATGACAGCTGAATGTCTGTAAACAGAGATTAAACTTCTGGTAAACTCTGGTGAGATTCTAGCACAGGTCACCTGGCTGACTGGCTTGCTAGCTCCTGCTGAGTGTGGCCAAGAGCTCAAGTTCCCTTAGACTTTCCTGTTCTTTGACATTTCCTGTTCTAATCTGCAGGAGATTCCCTTCTTGCAGGTTAACTCAGAGGTAGGTCAGAGAACTGAAGATGATGTAATAGAATTTGCATAGTTGTGGGCAGCCTAAAGGATATCAGATCTGAAAAGAAAAAAAAAAGCTAAAATAAAATGCTTTGATCTACATCGGTAAAACAGCTACCTTGGGTTTCCAAAAACAACCACAGAAATGTCAGTAGGTGGAGCTAACTGGTGCTTCATCCAGGGTATTGGTACCACCGGGCACGTACAAACTTGGAGCATCTCCAGATTTTCAAGAGGACATTTCGGTCTACCAAAGGCTTTACTCCATTCTAAGTGGCAGTGACAGAATTTAAGTACATGAGCTCAGCTTCTCTAAGTGTTTTTTCCAACTGGTGTTGTGAAAGCTGCCTTTACTAAAATGAATCCATAGCAACACGTGTACATTTATCTGTTTCAAGTAAAGTGGAGCTAATGGAACTTGAGCATGCCTTGTCTTTAGTGCACATGATGTTCCCCGTCATTCCTGTACTTAGAGGACCCAAGGGCATGGCTTAAGGAATTCCTGGTTATGTTTCCTTTTTCAAAAATTTTGTTCCATACTTTGTTGTTGTTATGTTTTGTGTTTTAGAAAAAATATCTACAGTGTTGAAACGTATCCACCTTCCTTGGTTTTTTGCTAAATATACAATCTCAAAGGCAACAATCTCACCTTTGTGGTTCAGGGCTGGATGTTCTCCTTGAATCTCGGGGATTTGTTTCTCTTCCCTAGGGGTTCTGAAAATCTTCACAATTTCTAGGCATGTTCAGAGTCCATGATCACTTCTGCAGTCTCGGAGAACATGAAAGCTGACGGAAGAAGTTAGAAAGGTTCTATTCTACCCCTTAGGCACAAGATCATTGCAGGCACTGCAGTCACCTGCTATAGCTTCAAGCAGAAATTTCCCAGACACAGTAGGTATGCCAAGTCTACATTTGGTTAAGGGGTGAGTCTCCTGCCATTCTTGGTGTTGTGGTCTTTGCATGGCAGTCAACTCATGTCTTTCTGGAATCTTCATTTCTCTCTTTCTTCATTATCTTGGACACAAGGTCCTGATTAGTTAGGTCTAATGCATCTTCCTCTATCTTCTATAAAAATTAACCCTTCCCTTTAACAAATTTCACTCCCATCTGTTTTTTTTAGCAGCATATCCATGAGACCTGCATTACTTAAAAAGAAAAATAATTTGTTGTGCTATCTATACCTCTACTGACCACAGGGCCATAACCCATTTTCCAATGCTACCTACTGTTTATTTATTTGTATGTGTATGGGTATCTGTATATATGCATGTTTGTGTGTTGGTGGGCATGGAGTTGGGTGTACATATCAACATGCATGTGAAAAGCAAAGGACAGCCTCAGGTGTATTTCATCAGGGGATACCCATTTTTTTTTTTTGATACAGGATTTCTCATTAGCCTGTAGCCAGTTAATTGGCTAGGCTGGCTGGTCATGAGCACCAGTGCTCTACATGTCTCTGTCTTTTGAGTTATGGAATTATAAGTCTATGCTAGCAAACCATTTTTTTTTCTTTTAACATGGGTTCTGGGTATCTAGCTCAGGTCCTTGTACTGGAAAGGCAAGCACTCTACCTACTGAGCAATGTCACCCACCTTATTTATTGATTTTGACTTTGCTTACCAAGTGCCATTGTTTCTTAGTCTCCAGGCGTTCTTGCTGTTTTTTTTCTTTCCTTTTGTATGTTTCTTTTGTTTGACCCCAAAAGATAGTTGACTTATTATGTGATAATGTCATCAAACTCTTTATCTGTTCTGAGATAAAAGAACAACCGCCTCCAGGGGCGGAGCCCACAGGTTGGGTTCCTGAAACCAATCTTTACCAGAAATTACGCATTTGGTGGTCTAGAACAACACCGGGTTGTAAGGCAGAGAGCACTCCTCTCAGTAGGACCTTGTGTGCAGGCACTGAAACCGGAAGCCCTCTCCCAACAGGAAGCCCTCCTTTTCTATTATAAAGAGGCCCAGAGTATGGGCAGGACCCCCAGCACTGCCTGTGCTCATCTCCTGTCCCACCCACTGCCAGGATGGAGCAGAAGGACTGGTGCCCTCCGGCACTTACAACAACCCTTTGATGAGACCCAGAATAAGGAGAAATTAAATAGGTTCCTGCCCCATGTTTCTCACACTGGTGACCCTAGGCTTTCTCCTATGATTCCTAGGCGGCGGAGCAGGCAACAACATTTTGAGGCGCTTGCAGGAAATACATCCTACTGATTTTGGAATGTGTGGTCTCACAGAAAGAAGTTTAAAGGTGACACCCGTGAGGTGTGGATTCCTAGGGGTCCACATACCCAGGCCATGCTGTCTCCAGAAGGTTTTTGTCTCTCCAATGTCTCATTTGTCACTTGTTTATCAGTTTTATTTTTTGATTGACATAGTTTATGATCTATATGACTGATAGAGTTTTAAAAGAGCTCTCTGAGTTCAAAGATAAGGTACACATTTGGATCTATTCTCCCCTCCAGATTGTGGTAAGTGCCATGTCATCATCATCCTCTATAGAAAGGACTTCGCCCTTAAGTGGAGCTCAGAGGCTGATGACAGTGAGTAAGGGTCCCTAACCCTGGTGTCTTGACAACAAGAGATGGTCACTTTTTCTTAGTGTTTTCTTTCAACGCTCCTTCCCTCGAGTGAACCATTTTCTAGGGCTTTTGGAAGGTGTGTGTTTGGAATGTGTGGGCCCCTGGCTCTGGGGTCTTACACTTGATCCTCTTTATGCATAGCTTCCATATTTACAGGTGTGTAAATTTTATTACAGGCCATAAATCAGGGCTTTCTATGGCTATGCATAGGCAAAGAGCAAGGTAAGCAATCTGAGCTGATCAACTATGCTCGTTCTCAGCCTAGGTTGGGGAAGTTCCTGACCCTTGTTTCAACCTCATGGAGTAAACAACTCCTTCTCATGCCCACTTTGTTTTACTTTATTTGCATTTTTTTTCTGTTGTTGTTGTTGTTGGTGGTGATTTAACTGTTCAAGTAGCATCAAGTGCTGTCCCATGTTCCTAAGCAAAACAACTGGCCTCATGGAGAGACTACGTAGTTTGGCTGGCTTCAAATCCAATGCTAAGAAATCAACACTACATAAGAACTATAACAGGTGTAGATACTGACCACTTAGTCAACATCTGGCGAAGAGTTTCAGAGTCACCTAAAACGGCATGCCTCCTTGGTGTTGTGGTACAGCATTCAGTCATTTGGTGCCCATGGCAGCTTATGAACACGACTACTGTGACTCACGTCTGCCCTTGACTGGAAGAAGAGTTTTCTAAGTTTGTTTTCTGACTTCTCTGGAAATGAGTGGGTTTAATGACATAATGCCTGGGACATTTGGGGAAAATGGAATACACAAAGAATGGGATTGCAGGAAATAACCTTAGCAGGGATAAGACAGACTGAAGACATTCAAGGCTCATCTGTCCGAGTTTCACAATGATACCCAAGGAGGAGAGAACTTGGTCTTTAAGTCACCTGTAATTTTAATTCAGCCGCAACTTTAATTTCCCCTTCATATTTTAATGGTGTAAGACATTTAAGTTGGACTGTCTTAGGGGAATAGGGTAGTATTATACTGTCATTGGATCTGTTGCTCAAGTTTTTTTGGTTTATCTGTAGACTGGAATTGGGCACCAGTGGAGATTAGAAAGAGAGTGGGCTGTCTCAGTTGTAGGGATATAGTTGATTTGTCCTGTGCCAATTGCTAGTTGAGCCATTTGTGGAACAAACCTGGATTCTTCTCTTTTGGAACAGGGCTGAAGCAGGAGCTTCTCTGGCCTCAAAGCAGGGAGTATGACTTTCCAATTAGCTGCTGCCTTCCTCTCCCATGGAGGGCAATCATAGCCAAGACTGTGAGAGTCTGGGCTATTAAGCCCAATGAGTTAAGAGAATTAGCCTTGAAGGACTGTCGGGACCCCATCTCTGTTTCTTCTTAGATCCCATAGAGGCTCCTGTTATTCATGAGACTGGATGAGCATCTCCTTACTGAAGTGGTGGGGCTAATACACTCTTTTTCCCAACTCCCGCCTTGTGCATCTAATCACTCCTATGGATCAGGGAACGGTTCAGAATTCCAGGCTTGTGTTTAAGGACAGAGGCAGGAAGTTCTGCTCACTTTGTCGACCAGGCTGGCCTCAAACTCAGAGATCTGCCAGCCTCTGCCTCCCGAGTGCTGGGATTAAAGGAGTGCACCACCACTTCCCTGGTGAGCAATGGGTTTTTATTTCCTCTTTTATATGGAGTTCATAAGTGTCATATGTTATGTTATGTTTTATGACATGGCTAACATCCATACCTTATTTCTATATATTGTATGTATCATTTTATATTCAGGAAAAATTTAATTTAAAAACAAATAAAACAACTGAGATATTACAGAAAGTAGCAATGGCATGATACTTTGACACATTTCATAGGTAACAGAAACTTAAAATTTGGGGTCTAAAGTTTTTAGAGGAAGATGAAAATTTGGTCTCTTCATGAACAGCTCAATGGAAAATTAAAACCAAGTAGTGCAGTTCTCCAGCTTGAATGTCACACAGATCAATGGTTGGCACATGACTTTAAGTTGACTTTCAGCTTTCCAAGTCAACATGTAGATATAAAATCAGGCAAAACACTGGAACAACCAGAAGAGGTATTGTTGGCATTGGTGAATGACAATTGGTTCATAAAGATTAAGATGTTTAGGGTTCGGGCATTCCTTTAAAGAGTTCTTTGTAACAGAAATAACTCTGAAAAGGAACACCAAAATAATAATATACAAAAAAGGAAACATTAACCAGAGTACTTTTTAATACACATTTGGGAAAATTGTGCATCATAGAACTCTCGAGATTAGCATGGATGACGTGGCTTTTTCTTTGGAATTAAACCGCAGACCTATTGATAATCCAATTCTGTTCCCAAGGAATGAACTTGACCTACTATTTGGGTTTCTGGTCATTCTTCCTGACATACTGCAAATAGCGCTGGCCACTCATGGTGCTCTGAAGCCACAGATTCCTGAAGCTTTCTTATCACAGTGCTCTAGGCACTAATCCCAGAGCATCATCATCAAGTGATCAGAGTCGGCAACAGTGGGATTGCATTAGTCATTATTTTCTTTAGTCTTCTCTTTCTATTTGAAGCAATCTACCACACTGCAGTACAGTAACATGAGAAAGTACTACAAGGAGCCTTGCATGTGGCTCTGAGCTTGCATTATGTGTGACATTGGAAGTGGCAACTAAGACCATAGAATAGTAGGGTCATATAGGAAGCTTCCCTGTGCAGGCACACAGGAAAAGAAGCAGGATGGGTGAGTCAGGAAGCAGGGAGGTAACAGGAAGTAGAAGATGACATCAGATTCTGATCTATAGGGAACTAGAAATAGAGAACCCTGAGCACTGTGCAGGAATGATTTAAGTTAGCATGGGATGTGCTAACATGCTAGCTCCAGCAGGCAACTGTGTGTGTGTGGGATCTTTAAACTAGAAATGGAGGCTTGGGAAGAGGGAGAAGTACCTGGGATGAAGAAGTGCTCAGGACAGTGTCTACCAGGCAGATGTGAAATTCCAAGGTAAGTGTGGCCATGCCTGGGGCTTGTGCAGGAGGGAACTGGGCTGCAGAGTGGATACCAAACTGATGGAGCCCTGAGGTTTACTCACAGGTTAACGGAAGGTAGAGGAAAGCAGGGAATGAAATGGGTGAAAATTGCCTGGGAAATATTTGGTTGCAGAGACCTATGAAGGGTAAAACAGAGTTACAGTCTTTAGTGAAGGCAGGGTGGGTAAACTAAGAAGACAGTAGATATATCACTCAATGGATTTGGCCAAGTTGGGGCCACTGGTTATGAAGTTTCAAACCTGGGACAAAAGGCTGAGTTCCCTATTTAACATATCAAAGTGGACCTGACCTCCAGGTTCTCCCAGCATCCTCCAGTCTCTCCCTGTTACAAGATATGGCTGGCATACCCTGCCCTCTACCCTAGAGGCTCTTCCCTATATAATCTAGACATTTTGGTTATCCGCCGCTTCGGGACCTTTGGCCTTCTAGCTGCTGCACCTATTTCTCCTCCTCCCCCACGCCCACATGGCCCAGCTCAGTCTGGTCCTGTCCACTCAGAACTCTCCCACATGTCCCTGCCTCTGGCCCAACTCTCCCTTTTAAGGACAATAAACCTCCTCCTCCACCATATGTAAGAGCAGTCATGTCCTTTCCTTTTTATCTATTTATTTTTTTCATCCACTGGTCGCCATAGGATGAAAGCGTTGAGTATCTTTCTAGGTCCCCTGCACACAGGCTTCCTCTGTTTCTCACTTGCTATTGTACACACATTAAAGGAGCAGTGCCGGGATCACCTCACAGCGCTCCATCCTCGGACTTCTCCGGCCGGCTGAGCATCAGCAAGGCACCAATCTTCTTTAACTGTCTTCCCCTTGGCTTGAGGTGAAAGCTAACGCTGCCCTTGCTTCTCTCCGAACCCCTTCGTCGATCTTCTGCCGCCTCTAGTCTACCTCTCCTCTTCGCCTGCTTCCCTGTGACTGAAAAAGTTGGGCCGAATCTTATGTCTGTTTATTTATTTGTTTTTCTCTCCCTTTATATTTTTTTCTCTGACACGGTTTTACCCAGTAACGACATCCACATTGACATCTATAACGCTTATTTTTGAGGTCCTATGTTCGGACGCCTACTAGACCTTTGGCTCGGACGTCTTAAATACATTTCCATTCAACAGTTCTCAAGCAAAGTTCAGGTTAGCCTTCCCACCTATTACAATTGGCAAATCAGACCCTCTTTCCCATTCCATAGCACCAAGCATGCCCATCCTTTCTGTAGTTAAAGCCTAGGACACAGGTGTCATCCATCCTTACCATCCACCCTTTCTCTCTCTGCCATCAACTTAATCAGAAAGTCCTGCTACTTTTATGTACCTAGTACCCTTTCCCAAACTCTGCTACCGCCTGTCTTAGTTCAAGATTCTCTCACTTATTACCATCTCCATGGCAAGGGATTTTATCAACCATTTTATTATGTCAAACAGTGCCTCACGGTCTTTGATGCATTTCCCATTGAATAGTGGTCTGCAGCCCATTTCTCTTGAATCTCAGAGAATCCAAGTGTGCTGGCCAAAGAAGCATTATTGAAGTAGCCCCAAGTGTCTTTGGAGCAAGGTCACCAAGACATGGCAGCCTTGCTTTGTTTGCTGGGCTACTCAGGTTGGGCTCCATGACAACCCAGCCATATAGGGGAACAGCGTGTGGACAACCTAGGTGGTAGTTCTAGCCACTGAGTCACCAAGGCACAAGCAGTGAGTGAGACAGTGATTCTATTCTTTAACCAGCCATTCACTCCATTCTTCCCACCTAAAGCTCCTAACCTTATACGGTGGCCCTAAGTCATTCACTCTCTTTTCCTGTGTTCCAGCCCCGAATGTCTGTCTACATCCCAGAAAGAGTTACTCCTTCAGCACAATATAAAAAAAATTACTCTTATCTGGTGACTTTTGGGGGCAGTTTGGTATGCAGCAATAGTAACTGACTCGTGGACATATCTCATTTATCTTCACATATTTTTAACCTACTAGAGTAACCAACTTATTTAAAACTGCTACGTCCATCTCACTGCTCTACTGCTCTTGGCTAAGGATCAGAATTCTTTTTCTTTTTTTCCTGAGACACGGTGTCTTTGTGTAGCCTGGGATGTCCTGGAACTCGCTCTGTAGACCAGGCCGGCCTCGAACTCACAGAGATCCACCTGCCTCTGCTTCCTGAGTGCTGCTGGGATTAAAGATGTGCGCCACCGCCACCTGGCAGGATCGAATTCTGACTGCGACACCCAGGACACTGCCATGTGTCTCCACCCTCGTCTTGCAGCACACACGGCCTTTGCTCAGTTCTCCGGCCACTCCGGCTTCCTTCAGTTCTCTGAACTGACTCTGCTCTTTTTTGCCCTAACGATTCCTCTGGGAGCCATTCTCTTCATGCCCCTGTGCTTATCTTTCATGACAATCCATCCAACACAGATCATCCCAGATGAGTCAGGCTTCCACACAGAGGCCTGTTTGACCACACACTCAAGGTCAGACGTCCCTGTCATTTTCCCTCATGGTCCCCTGTGCATTTCCAGCATGACTCTTGTCAATGTTGCAGGAACTTTATTGTTCTCCCTGAAGGCTAGAGCAAGACACAGAATGGCTTGTAGTCAACATCTGTTTGTTTCAATCTAGTGGAAGGATATAAAATGGATTGAATTGAGAATCATGAATACATTTTTACATGTTGGGGGTTCTTGTTACTCAGCATTCTGTTTCTGTAACAAACACCTGAGTCGTCAGTTTCTAGGGAGGAAAGGTCTATTATTGTGCAAGGATTTGAGCTATAGCTGCCTGGTGTTATTGCTTTTGGACTGTGGTGTGGGAGCACATTGTGGTGGGGAGCATGTTGGAGAAGAACATACTTAGGTCATGGTGGTTGGTGTTTTCTAGAGAGATAGAACCAATAGAAAGGACATACATTACAAAGGAGATGGATTTGATTGGCTTATGTGATACAGGCTGAGTAGTCTAATAATGATGCTCTACAGAGTGGAGATGTAACATACTCAGGAGCTTACCAGGTTGGATGACTCATCAGTGCCAATGGGGTTGAAGACCTAGAGCAGTGGTTCTCAACTTTCCCAAGGCTGCGACCCTTTAATACAGTTCTTCACATTGTGTTGGCCCCCAACCATCAAATTATTTCATTGCTACTTCATAACTGTAGTTTTGCTACTGTTATGAATCGTAATGTAAATATCTGATATGCAGAATATCTGATATGTGACCCCAAAGGGATTGAGACCCACAGGTTGAGAACCACCGACCTAGTGGATTTCTGGAAAGCCAGTGGCTTTCCTTCTCCATTGGGAGACTGAAGAAGCTGGGTTCCCATGGCAACAAAGAATGGCAAAGCAGCAGTGTAGATGGACTGAGTAGTAAGGAGCAAAGGAGCTCTTCCCTTGGACCTCTGTATATCTGCTGAAAGGTGCTGTCCATTTGAGGGAAGGTTTTCACTTCTCAGTTAATCCTTCCAGGAAATACCATCCCAGATACCATATCCAATAAAACTAACAACTAAAATTAGCCATTATAAGTCCACTCCCAGGTCAGCTTGATACTCAACAACATCTCCATGTGTTTTGCTTAATTTTCAAATGAAAACAAATAATCATGTCATCATTCTGCCTAATATAATATAATAACACTACCTTAAGTAACCAAAAGATGCACAATTCTTCTTCTAGAACAGATGACAAAGTCTCTTTCAAAAACATTTATTTTTATGTGTGTGCCTGAGTGTATTGCATGTGCACCACATATGTCCAGGAGCCCAAGGAGGTCAGCAGAGGTATCAGATCCCCCAGAACTGGAGCCACAGATAGCACTGAAGAGTAGATACCGGAAACTGAACTTGGGTCCTCTGCAAGAGCAGTAAGCACTGTTAACCACTGAGCTATCTCTCTAGTCCTGATGACTCTTGAGGAAATAGATTCATAACAGTTAACTACCGATATCTCAGTTGATGCCACATTACATGATAAAGAACTAGGGGAAAGGAAACAAACATTTGCTTAATGTTTGTATAAAAAAAGCACAGACACAACAAAAGGGGTGATTATAACCCTCCTTCCTGTAACTGGTCATATGGCGTTAGCTGGTATCTATAATACCCTCCCTCTACTCCATATTGTATATTTCTTCCACCTTTAGCAAGCACCTCAGCAGGTCTTGGTTCTCTGCCTGGAAGAGTGGCACACACATTCATTCTGGGGAGTCTAGGGCATTTATCATCCTGACTGGATTGGGTTGTTGTAGTTTCCTGCTGCTCTTAATCACAGGACATGGAAAAATCCTGAAGGATCTGTTACACTCCAGATATTCTTTTGTGGAGAAGCAGTCCAGTTCTCCCCCTGATAGTCTGAATCAATCACTCCTGGTAGCAATGTAACTCCTTTCTTAACTGGTTGACTCTTAGCTATTAGGAGCCTTGAAGTGGCTAGAGGAAGTCTGAGGTCTTATCTTTTAGTTCAATGGAAGATTTGTTGTACCCCTGACAGAAGTTCCCCATCAGCAAAGCATATACCAACAGGAACAGGATGCAAAAATGTTGCTCATGGGTAACTAAGGATGGTGATGGGTTGTATCATTCTTATTTTCACGCCTGTGTGGGAGAAACTGGACCGTATGTACCGTGTGTAGGACGCTGATGTAGAATGTACATAGCCTTTTGGAGAATCTGCCCCAGGCCTCCAGGCTTTCGCCACTTGTCAGTACTGTAACTATATGTTTAAAAGTCCACTTCACCGTTCTTTCAGACAGTCTGCTCTAGGATGGCTAGTGGATTCTGTGAGCATGGGTCCACTGTTGTACTTCTCTGTGAAACAAGTTCCTTTTTTAGGAGTAATGCTGTATGGAATAGCAGTAGGGGGATAAGGCATTCTATAAAGTCCATTGATGGTTATTTTGGCTGAAGTATTACACACAGGAGAGGCAAAACCATACCAAGAATAAGTGTGCCGGTGAAGACAAAATATTGCACATTCCTTGGTGGAAGTGGGCTAAGTTAGTCAACCTGACACCAAGTTTCTGACAAGGCACTGTGTAAAATGGTGCCATATTGGCAGCTGAGTACTGGTCTCTGCTGTTGGGAGATCTGGCTGTAGCCTGGTCAGCCTTGGGAAATAGAAGTCCGTGTTGTTGGTTCTATGTATAACCTCCAACCTTGCCACCATGGCTACTTGTTCATAGGTCCACTGGGAAATGACAGGGATGGTCAGGGAAAGAGGTTGATAGTATTCATATGAAACACAAGTAACTTTATATCCTTTGACCATTTGCTACCCTTGGACCTTTCCTCCATATGTATGGCTCATCAATTTTCCAATCATTCTTCTAAGCCACAAACAACTGGTCACAGCTCATGAGTCAGTATATAATCACACATCTGGCCGTTTTCCTGGGAAACAAAGTAAGAAATGGGTAGTATATCAGCATCCATGGTTCCATTGGGGGCATGTCTTCCATAATATGACTCCCTCCCTCCAGTCAACACCTTTAAAAAGATTCCAGTACCTCCTTATCATGCTGCCAGCCAACTAGTGACCAAACCTTTAGCACATGGATCTCTGGGGGACCGTCATCTTACAATAGCAGGTGCTTGTTTGTCTGATTGATTGACGTCTGTTTCCCATAATAGGCAGTCAGCATCTCTAGGGAAGAGGCCATGGCTATTTTTGTGTTGTGTCCAGCAATGTTGTTCTTGTAGTGCACGTTACACATAACAGAATGTATTTGTAGGAATAAACAAGCCTTAGCAGCCAACTGAAAGGGTCCTTCCTTAAAAGGGCTTCTTAACTAATGGACTATATTTAGTAGCTTGAGGAATGGGGAAGACGGAAAGATGAAGCAACTATAAGTATTCTCTTGAGGAAATGGCTTTCTCGTTGGAGAAATGAGACAGATTTTTAAATAGCCCTCCAGGCTAGCTAAGCTTCTGTTCTGATAGTCATTGTGATGTGGGTACTTCCACTCTTTTGGTTTGCTCTCTGAATCCCAACCAAACAAGAACTGTTATAATTCTTCTTTTTCTTTTTCTTTCTTTCTTTTCTTTTTTTCTTTCTTTCTTTCTTTTTTTTTTTTTTTGGTTTTTCGAGACAGGGTTTCTCTGTGTAGCTTTGTGCCTTTCCTGGGACTCACTTGGTAAGCCCAGGCTGGCCTCGAACTCACAGAGATCTGCCTGGCTCTGCCTCCCGAGTGCTGGGATTAAAGGTGTGCGCCACTACCACCCGGCTTTTTTTGGTTTTTCAAGACAGGGTTTCTCTGTGTAGTTTTGGTGCCTCTCCTGGATCTCGCTCTGTAGACCAGGTTGGCCTCCAACTCACAGAGATCCACCTGGCTCTATCTCCCTAGTGCTGGGATTAAAGGTGTACGCCACCACCGCCCGGCCTATAATTCTTATTTTTCAATGGAAGAACTGAGGTTTACAGAGATCAGATAACTAGACCAGGATTCTATAGTTACTAAGTGGCTGGGCATGATTTGAACCATGGACTTTTATTGGAATAACTGGCATGAGAACAGGGTGATGTTTTTCACATGCCATGTTTTGGGAAGAGGAGAAGTAGGAAATGAAGCAGGTTGAATTACTTTATATATATGTATATATATATATATAGTTTAATGTATTTTAATAGCAAACTTACAGGAACAGCACAGAAGACAGACAACATTAAAACATGTGCTTGCATGTAGGACGACTCAGTTAGAAAAGTATAGTGAATGGATGGAATCTACTGTATGATAAAAATGCTACAAACACCATTTCTTTGCCATGAATAAGAAATTTTTACTTACTTAAAAAAATCCAAATGCTGGCCTTGTCCAGGAAATTTTAACAGGTTTATTTGTAATTGTTATGAAGTTGAACTGTTAAAATGTGTGCACTGAAACATTCTGCTTGCATTAATGCTTTACATCTTGCATCTATATTAAAAATTCACACACAAATGTAAATGGAAAAACTGTGAGTAGAAAAATAGGGGACAGAAATCAGGTATTGGGTTACCTGTTCAGGGCTTGCAGTTTTCCTTGTTTGTATGCAGCAGTGATCTCCTAAATAATCTTGAGAATAGCGTGATTAAAATGAAGCCCTCAGTGCCTAGGGGAGAGCAACTGATATTGCATTTGACCCGTTACTGTAAACGTTTGGAAAACTGAATAGGGACATTCACAGGGTAAGGTAATGGGCAATAAGGCAGAGTACTCTAGATCCTGGTGCAGCCATGTCCAAAAGCTTTCAGAGGACCATGATGAGTGGTCTTTACTAGACTAAGATTTAAAATGCAAAGAAAACAACAGAATTCAGAAATATAGTAACTCCACATCCAAAATACCCAACATGCAATTTTGATCACTAGACATTCAGAGGCAGGAGAATATGATTCCTAAGTCAAGAGAGGAACCATTAAGTGGAAACAAACACAGATCACAGAGATAATGGAGTCAGGGGACAAAAATTGTATATATGTATTTTAGTTCTGTTGAAGAGTCAAAGAAATGATAGTAAGGTTCATGTAAGGCATCTAACAGGAATGGAAGTAAATAAACCCAAAAAGCAAATGAAAACTTGCATAGTTAAAAGAAAATACAATATCTGTATTAAAAAAGTGATTGGATTGGGGAAACAGCAGTGAAACTAAGTAGAAGAAAAATACTAAGGGCCTGGAAGACAGAGTAAGATAACCAACAGTTAGATTACACAGAAGAAAAAACCCAGGGGACTTGAGGATATGGTAATAGAGATTAAGAAGCCATAGCAGAGATAGGGAGAAAGGCTGAAAAACTGAAACAACGAAGTCAGGGATTTATGACACAGTACTGAACAGTCTCACATACACGCAGTGGCAGGTGGCCTGAACCTCTGAGAAGAGAGCAAAGTACCTTATAAAAAAGAAGAAGCAGGTAAAGAGGCAATTGAGTTGAAAAATGCAGGGAAATGTGGATTTTTTTAAATCCCATAGAAGCAGATGCGGGCCGGTCCTGCTGATAGGGTGTGGCTTGGTGCTTGAGCTGATGGAAAAAATGTGGATGAGGATTCCATCTAGAGATAAAACAAAGGAGAGTCAGATGGGGTGGCTGGTTGATGGAGATAACCAGTACAAAGCAGCTAAGGCAGAGGCGCTAGGAGGGAAGTAGGGCACATGGGTCAGTACCCACCCTCCTGCAGATCTCCAAGGACCCACCTTGACATGGGCATTCTGAGAGACTTTAAAACTAGTTGCTACAACTACCTCCAACCCACGCTCTGTGCATAGATAAACCCTGCAAGGCCTGCCAAGATCCTAGGGAGACTTTACTTCATCAAAGAAGAACCCACAGTCCCTTCTGGTTTACCTCTGCTCAGATGAAATGCCTCCCAAAGTGGAGAACACGCAGTTCCTGTGATCAACCATGCTAGAAACAGAGATCTGCAGTGTGTATGACTCCCTAGGTCCTGAACCCCATGTATATACCAGTCCAAGCAGGGAAGAGGACGGTGCTTGCCAGTGGCCTGCTATGGGCTGAGGCCTTGGGGTTTGTGGAAGAAAGTGTTTCCTTCAAAGTAACATTGGGGCTGGGAAGTTTGACGCCTCCTCTGGTTGCATTTTGCTTTTGCCATTGATGAGATCTTTCTTTTCCTGGAAATGCTAGTGTGGGACAGGCTTGAGGTAGAGTTGTGGAATAGAAGCTTTTCAGGAAGCTTTTTCTTACACATGATCTCACTTGGCCTGAGAATATTTTGTTGAGAAATATTGCTCCGAGAGTCCATTCCACCAACACTTCTTTTATCTAGAAAAATAATGTGTCAGGCAGAGCAACTCATACTAGGATGTGAATGTGAACAGATCCTGATAATATCACAATGCCTAGTTCCATTTGTACAGGGATGTACGTCATGTTTGAGGAGCTGGTGAGGTTCCCAAGTGACAGAGGAAAACACAACTTGTGCTCTGTGAGGGATGGGGAACTGTTATCTTGAACAGGAAAAGGTTGTTTTGATTAAAGCTCACCTTCTCCCCCCATTTGTTAAAATACCAGCATCGTTTGTCAATTTTGATTTCTTTCAAGGCAGTGAGGTAGTAGCCACACCTATGACCACATAACTCTAATTTCATAAAGTGTTCTTTGTACAGGGTATCACTACACCTTTCTCCATACTCTTGGGGGTACCTCCATCATATTTCTACTGCAGATCCTGGTTTGGAAAGAGTAGTTTGCTCTGCTGTTTGGCAGAGCCAGGGTGGCAGCCCCAGTCATTTCTTCTCTGAACTAAGTCTTTCGGTATCTTCTGTTTCCTAGGACTTGGTTAACTACTTGGTAAAACTTCTTCAGACTCATCCTTCCTCATCCTGCTTTAAGAACCACCATGTTTAACCCACCAGGCATTTTCTCCTCCGTGGAGATCATACTCTCAAGTGTTATGCTGTATCTCATGTACCCAGCCAGATTTGTAGTATAGGTCTAAATTCGTGCTGAGAAAGATGACTTTGTTTTTATTGGGGAAAGGTATGACAGAGAGCAACGACAGCTGTTTTTTAGCAACTTTGAAAAAATGAGATGAGGGATTGAAGAAAGGGAGCCAGACATTGCAGCTGGAGGGGTGGAAGTATGTGTAGGGGATGATAACAGCCATCTAGGAGGGAAGAGAGGAACAGATGTAGTGGGAGAGGAGTTGAGAGCCAGCTTGGGAGCCGAGGTGAGCTGTGGATGGAAACCTTCCAGCAGAGTGGAGTGAGGGACTGCAATCCCCAGGTTACAAAGCCGTGTTTGAGCTGAAGGATTCTAAGTCAACCACTGACTTCTTAGAGGAAGTAGTCCTGTGGTGTATGCTGCATGGGAAGTGCAATGTGATATCATCAGGGAGAGGCACTTCCTGTCCGTTGAAGCTTCAAGCTTTTCTCTTGGAGGGTTTGGTATCAAAGCCGACCCCTGCTGCTGGATGTGAAGAGCATTTGCTCTGAAATGCAGTGCCTGCCCACTCTGCAGGGCAATAGGAAATGCTCCACAGGGGCAGAGCCATTGATGGGAGGAGCAAAAAGGTAGAGCTTTGGTGAGTTATGTTTGACTCTGACTTCACAGTGTTGGGAAATGGGGAGCAGACAGACCCTGTGCTTATCCATGATAGCTCAATCAGATTAACTTTCAGTTCCTTTGAGGGCTGGAGAGATGGCTCAGAGGTTAAGAGCACTGGGTCTTCTTCCAGAGGATCCTGGTTCTATCCCTGGTATCCACGTATTGTCCCACAACGGTCTGTAACTCCAATTTCAAGGAATTGGACATCGTCTTCTGATCTCTGAGGGTTACTGCACACATGTGGTGTACATACATACATACATACATACATACATACATACGTACATACTCAGGCACACAATACACATAAATAAGTACATAAATACTGTAAGTTCCTTTGAGGACAGACCTAGAGGTAGAAAACATGGATTTATCTTAGTTTCAACATTAATATTCAAATTTTCAAAGTTAAATTTTCAAGCAGAAGATCACAAAATAATATAGCAACTGAGCAGTGGTGGCACACACCTTTAATCCCAGCACTCGGGAGTCAGAGGCAGGCAGATCACTGTGAGTTTGAGGCCAACCTGATCTACAGAGTGAGTTTTAGGACAGCCAGGACTGTTAGACAGAGAAACCCTGTCTCAAAAAAAACCCAAAAATAATAGTAATAATATGACAATTTTAAGTCTAGCACATTTAAAAAACTTATAAACAGGTGGTTATCCCATTTACAAGTTTATCAGGCCAAACATTTCTAACTAATTTAAACACTACTTATTAATTTAATGTATCTGATTTTTCCTTCTTAAGTACTTTGACCAAAACCCTCCCAGGTTATGAAATAATTCTTACAAAGTTATTTTTCCTTGGGAATTTCAATGTTACAGGTAGACTTAGAAATTATATCTAAAGTTAGTAAGGATTTTACTTAGGATTTTACTTAAAACTGCAAATCTAATTACACTGTTAAAAAAGGAAGATTTGAAGGAGACAGGGATGGATTTTTTTTCTTGATTTTTTTTCACTGTTGTTATAAAACAAGGCAATTCTGGGATTGTGAGATGGCTCACATGTTGCTTTTCTAGCAAGGGACCCAAGTTCAAGTCCCCCCACATACGTGGTGGTTCACAGACTTCTGTAATTCTACTTCCAAGAGGGATTCAGTGCCCTCTCTGGCCTCCGAAGGCCCCTTCTTGTGGTGTATATAAACTCATGCAGGTTCACACACATAAATAAAAATGAAATCAGTTAAAAAATAGCAAGATAATTCTATTGAAAAACTTCACAAAGTGTACATCATATTCCCATACTGTTTATTTTAGCACATTTTCAGACTTTGTTAATGGATCCTTTTGAATCCTACGTAATAGCTTGAGTTAGAAAAGGCCCAGCTACTGCACTGGGATACTGACTACTATCTTCAAGGTATTCAGAGATCTTCCGAACACCATGTGACCTTAGAATCAAGATGTTAGCACAGAACAAGCAAAATGCAGTTGCAGACCACCCTCCTGCAGCACACCTTGGGGTGTTAGAAGCTGAAGTAGCACCGCCTCTAATGTGGTCTTGCAAAGTTTCCACAAAAACCAAGTGCTCACAGAGGTAGCTTGTGTCTGTCCTGGAGGCATTTGCCTATAACTTCAGCACTCAGGAAACTGAGGCAGGGGGATCCTGAGTTGGAGGACTGAAGCACATAGCTAAGCCCATCTTCAACAAAACCAAGTAAAGCAAAACAAAACAACAACAAACCCTCAAACTAGGTGGGAAGGAGAATGGGACATTATGGAATAAATCATTCTTTTCACCTCCTAAGTCGCAATCATGTCCTTTCCTCTAGCAAACGTAAGTAGGGAGAAGAGTCTAGACAGTGGCTGGGAAAACTGTCCTTCATATTGTCAGTCTTGACCAGCAATCTCACATCACTGTGTCTGCATGATACCTTGTGCATTAGTCTGGGCTGAGAAAGATAGTCCAAAGCCATTGGCTTAAACAAGATTTCAATCTAACTTTCTTCTCTCAGGCCTGGGTAGGCACGTGCTTGTGGAATAGTAGATGGAGCTGGATCATGAGGTCACTCAGACTTCCAGTCCGTGCTAGCTCATTGCTCCTCATTCCTTTGGAGTGTGGCCCTTATTGTTGTGGTTGAAACTGGCCTGGCAAGGTCAGTATGTTACAGTGTTCAAGAGGAAAATACGTTCAGTCAAGATGTGCTTCTTGTATAGCTCCATGACTAGGACAAAGATTTTGCCTGCTGAATGAGAAATTATCCTGTGCCTGGCCAGAGGTAAGATCCATGCTGTTGTTGCACTGGATGCCAAGGGAGCTTTTCCTTAAAATACTTATATGCATTTCTACCACTAGCTGCCTGTTCAACTTGCGTGTATTCGTTACGTCTCCATCTCCTTGAGTAATGTAAAGGAACAAACACTTATTTTGGCTCATGGTTCTATAAGGATTCAGTCCATGGGTGTTTGGCCCCATGTGCTTGGGCAGAAAATCATGGTAAAAAGAGTATGTGGTAGAGATGCTACTTCACCTCATTGTAGGACACAGATTGGGTGGGGGCATGAATACAGGAAAGGCCTCAGGCACAGGCAAGAAGTAACTCCAAAGACACACCCCAAGGACCTACTTCCTCTAAAGACGCTGTGTGTGAGTTTTTACCGTCTTCCCAATAAGGCCATCATACTATGAACGAACCCAGGATTTAATCGTCAATGAGGCCAGATTCCTTGTCATTTTACTATTGTTGGGAAGCCCCTCATAGACACACTCAGAGCTGTGCTTCACAAATTTAGGCATTTCTTAGTAATCCAATTAAGTTGACAATCAGGATTAAAAAAGCCTATTTCCCAACGTTTTCTTTTTGTCTTCTGTGGAGGGACTATAGGGAGTCATTAACTTGACTCTATAATCTAAGTTTCAGAATGGTTAGCACACAGTTATTTGAGGCTGATTTCTTATTAAAGGATCTATTATGGCCCAACATTGTCAGTGCTTGTCACAGTGTGATTGCGTTCACACCACTCAAAAGCTTCGTAGATCTTTCTGCAGATAAAGCACCCGTGGCATATTTAGAATTTATGTGATTTTCTCCAAAGACTGGACAGAAGTCTTCTGGGTCAAATAGTGGTTCTAGGAGGGAAACGGGTTGAAAGACAAAAAGAGCAACTTTATGTAAAGGTCCCTTCTTATCTCTGGGCTGTGTCTGAGTGGCTTGTGAATTATCCGTGTGGCTTTGGACATGCCCCATCCCGCTTTCTCAGGCATCAGTATCTGCCCTGACGAAGTGAAGGAGGTAGAGATGGATGTGTTCTTACGCGGTTCTTTCCTTTCACGTTTGCCCTTTAGCTCTCTCAACTTTGACTTCTGTCGCAAACGTTGCACTAACTGATCTAACCCTCCTCACCAGCTACCGAGAAACTTATCTGATCTGGCAACACATCGGCTGATTTTCAAAAAGTAAGTATTGTAGTTACTTTTTATCGACAGGATGCTATTTGATACTGACCTTTGGCCTCATGTGCCAGGAGATGTTCGGGAAGTATAGACGCTCTTAGCCGGTGCTCCTCAGCTGGTGGGACTTCTGTGAAGGAGCCTCAGAATTCCTCTCCGATTTCACCTTCTAACCAAATACAGGACCTGGAAAATAAATTCATTTGCTCAGCAGCTGAACATGAAGTCTTTCTGGTTTTTTATCAGTTTGGTAGAAAATATGGTAAGAGTCTAAAATGCATTTTTATTATGAGGGTGCAGAGTATACAGAATTTTTATGTGTTTTTGGCCATTTGTGATTTTTATTTTGTATACTGTGTTTTTTATCATTACTTTTTTTAATTGACTGACACAAATCTCTTAATTTGTTAGGGGTATTAAAAGTTGACACAGGTCAGGAACTTCTCTCCAGCTGTCATATAAGCTTTAATTTATGTAAGAATTTAATTAAGTCATTCTAGGAGGGAGATGTCTATTTGTAAGATTTTTATTAACTTACAAAATTTAAAACTATCACGTGGAAAGACTATATGTTTTCTTTGATGATTTCTTGTATATTTTACCACATTTCTTTGTCTAGGTGCCTATTGCCATGAAGACAGGAATTATGTACTATTTTCACATCACTATCTTAATCTCAGGCACATGACTTGAAATACAAAACATGTTTATAACTGTTTCTCAAACAAAAACAGCAAAACGCCATCATGGGAGATAGCTCAGTGGTAAAGCAAGCATGGGACCCTGAGTTAGCCACCTAGAAATCTGCAAGTAGTAGCCTACCTTTGTCATCCAGTACTGAGGAGGAGAATCAGGTAGATTCCTGGGCTCACTGGCCAGCCTCTCTTAGCCTACTTGGCCAGTTCCAGGCCACAGAGAGACCTTGTCTCAAAACCAATGTGAACAATGTCCTGAGGAACAACATCTGAAGTTGATCTCTGACCTCATCTGGCCTTAATATATATGCATACACACATGTATACACACACACACACACACACACACACACACACACAGAGTTTACAGTATAAAGAGCATGTGGGGAGCAAATGTGCTGATTAGATGTTGCATGCCCTGATTAACTAATTAGGATCAATGTTCATCCCTGCACTCTGCAAATGGAGGTTTGGACCATCTAGGATGCAGACTACTGGCAATGGACAGTCAGTGTTAAAGTTACACCGAGAAACTAGAGATCACATCTATGGAATTCTCATAAATGGTCATAAGACATTGCCAGGGAAAGCACTTCTGTCCCAGGAAGAATAGATGTTTGAGTGTGTACTGAGGCACACATTACGCCGTAGTTCTTCTCTATGTCTCTTTAAAGATCCAGAGTCACTGAATTACACTAAACATCACTAAGGAGAAAGATTGGCCAGAAATACGGTACATGCCTGTGACCCCATCACTCAAGAGGCAGAGCGAGATAAACTTGTCAGTCCCTGGAATTATCTGGAACATGGCTATCTGTTCACCTTGAAATCTTGGAGCCAAATTTAGAATCTTGTCAATAATAAGTCTCATTGAGCCTGTCTCAAAAATCTCTCTTCTCCCTCTGTCTGTCTCTGTCAGTCCTTCTCTTTCTCCCTGTCTCTGTCTCTTTCTTTGTCTCTGTCAATGTCTGTCTCTGTGCCTCTGTTTCTTTGTCTCTCTGTTTGTCTCTGTTGCTCTGTGTCTGTCTGTCTGTCTGCCTGTCTGTCTGTCTGTCTCCCTCCCTCTGTTCTATCTCTGGCTTTAGGACATTGGTCTTGAGTCACTTTTGAAGTCTGTGCTGTTTTTGCAGGGAAGCATCCTTGCTTTGGATTCCGGGAACCCCCATCAGGGTCTCACCCATGCAGTAGCACTCTGCTGTGGAGCATCTCTCCAGACACTCTACTTGAGAAGTGTTAACTGTGGGCTTCTTCTGTGCTCTAGAGTCTGCCTTGACACAGTAATAGAGATCTGTTTTTCCACACTGGAGACTGGAAATGATCATCATTACCATTCTACAGAACTAATATAGAAATGTGAGTGTTACAGCAAATTCCAGCAAATTGATGGCGTAAACACATTTGCTGGAATCTGTTTATACACTGAACATTCCATTTTTGGAAATAGTAAACCCAGAGCAGTGAAATCAAGGGGAAAATCCACCTACCATCTTACCATTGTAGATGGATATTGCCATCAATTTGGGATTCTTGGTTTTTAGACATTTTCTACCATGTAAGTGTGCATATGCTGTACATAGGCATTTGTTGACCTGTGTATGTATTGTATACATTAAGGTCATGGCATAAGCTACCTTATAAAATATTTGTAGATTATGCAGCTTTATTGAGATATAACTGACATGATAAATTGCACATTCTTAAATTGTACAATCTGGCAAGTCTTGACAAAGATATACATTCTTGTGAAACTATCACCACGATGGAGACAAATTGCTCTGACGTTTCCACATACTTTTGTGAAGAGCTCCTTCCCTCTTGTCGCCCACTGAGATCGCCTACGTTTGTCGTTGTAAGTCAGTAGGGATTTCACAGAGCTTTATGGAAGGGACCACAGCAGCATGTTCTCTGTCTCATTTGGTTCTTTCATTCCCCGTCACTGTTTTTTAAATTTACCCATATGTTGCATGTATCAGTGTGTCTCTCTGTTCTCTTTACTGTTTGTGGTAGTCTCTTTTCAACACCCCGAATATTGGCGATGTTTTTCCTCCTGACGCGGGACACTTGTGTCTTCCTCCTTTTTTCTCTTCGACCACCATGGCTAGAGGGGGACTGATCAACTTTCGTGATCTCAACATGCCAGTTTTGGGCGTCACTGATTTGTATCGATTGTTTTCCTGTGTCCTCTTCGATTTTTTTTTTCTGTCCTGATACTATTTCCTTTCTTCTGATGTTTTTGAAGTTTCTTCATTCACGTTTTTTCTTTGTGTCTTAGATGGTAATCAGTATCCTTCATTTGCATCCCCCATTTTCTCCTAATCCCAGCAGTCAGTGCTGTGACTTTCTCCTCATTGTATCTTGTCATTTTTGATACCTGTGTAGATTTTGTTTCAGTTGAATTCAAAATGTATCTTCATTCTCTGAGTTGCATATTGGCTAAAGCTATATTATTTAGTTTGATTAATACTTCCATTTGTATATACATTTCTGTTACTGATTTTATGATTTGACTATTGCCATGTGACATCTTTTTGCTTATTGGCTAAAGATATGTTATTTAATTTATGAATATTTCTGTTTGTGTATACCTTATGTTGGTGATTTTATGACTTAATTTGACTATCGTCACATGACATTTTTGCAATTATTGGATGGAGAATTCTTTGTCTATTTTGTTCTATCAATGTCAGTTATGTGACCTTGGGTGACAGTGTTTTTAAATCTTCTATATCCATACTGGTTTTCTATCTAGTCTATCAACTATTGAAAGAAGAATGTTAAAATGTCTGGCTATGATTCAAGATTCTTGTATCTTCCTTTGGCTTTTCCAGTTTTCTACTCCTATTTCAAAACTTTTAGATTAGGACCAAAATATGTATGTTTATTATAGTCTTAGGTAGATTGGCCCTTTATCATTATTTAGTGGCTCTTTTTATTACAGAACACACACACAGACACACACTGACACACACACACACACACACACACACACACACACTCTACTTTGAGAAAAATGAATATAGTATTCAAGTGTGAGGGCTCAAGCTTGCAATTCCAGCACTTGGAAGGGTATGGCAGGTGGTAGGGGACACATGATACAGTACTTCTTTCCACGATGAAATGAATTTGTTTCTGTCAAATATGTAGAACAAACACGTAATAAGAACATGCTTTATCTCATCAGAATGGGCCAGATGCCCTTTGAAGAGGGATGGAACAACCGCCGAGAACGGAAGCCTCTGATAATAGAAACCCCAATGCTGCCAGCTTCCTGAGGCCGCAGATGTCACAAGGCCCACTGAGTAGAAGTTGAGCTTTTGACCTCGTTGTCAGGGTAATAGAGTGAAAAAAAAAAGCAAGAAGGAAAGAGGAGTCAAGTCATTCCATCCTAGCAGGTACCCTTGGCTTCTACATCCTTGGCATCCACAAGGAAACCAGCTGTGGGTTTCCATGGTAACAAGGATTCATTACTTGTCTCTTGCAACAGCGTCTACTACTTTAAAATGTAGCAGCTTAGACAGCAAACATTACTATTTCACATGGTTCCTGAGAGTCTAGAATTAGAGTGTATTAGGTGGTGTTTCTGCCTCAGGGCCCATCTCTGAAGACTTGAGTGGACCTGGAGAATTAACATCTATGCTCATAGAGAAGCTTGTAGCTCAGAAACTCTTGTACCTGCCTGTCTAAGCACTCGGCTGAGATCTCAAGATGGAGCATCTCTGAGAGTGAGCGAGTGCCAGAGGAGAGAGACTAGATAGTGTCGTGTGATTGTTGCAACCCAGCTTTGTGATGGTCAAGCATTTCAGTTCATATTGGTCACACTGATGCACTCTGGTACAGTGTAGGGAGGTGGCTAGAAGGAGTAAACAGGAGAATTCATCTGGAACAGTCTTAGAGGCTTGCTAACACATCTGTTAAAGGCACCTTTCCTGGAGAGCTCATGCTTAGCTTCCCAAGTGCTCATTCTTTCCTTAATCTAAGAATAGGCAGAGACGAGAATCTTATTAAAATGTGGAAAGATTTTTGCAAGATTCATAGAAACCATTAAACTTGAAGAGGTCCATATGTTTCCTTCCCCTCCTCTCCCCTCCACCCTCTCTCTATCTCCCCATCTCTCTCTGTTTCTCTTTGAGATAGAGAATGTAAAAATAAAAAATTTCAGATTGAGATTATCTTTTCCCAAGTGAGCATGTCCTTTGATCATGACTCCTATCCTTCAAAACTCACAAGAAGTACCTATGTTAACTCACGTTCAACAGGATTTCTTCTGAACTTTGGAGCAGGAGTATGAGTGAACAGTGGGGCCCTAAATTTCTTGCCTGATTGTAAGTTGTAACTCTTTAAAGATGGGGGAAGGAGTTACTGCAGAGCATTCTTTTCCTCTGAAGATCAGGTTAGCAAACTCGAGTTCACTAAAGCAAGGAAGGACTCCGTCAAAGGCAAGGAAAGCCAGTTCAAGTCTTGAACACAGGGAGATTTCCCCCTCCTGTGGAATTGTAACAGTTCCAGATAAATTTACTACTACGCTGTAAGCACAAAACGGAGCCAAGGTTTGATTCTCTGTGGAACGTTCCTAGAGAGAGTGTCATTAATTGGTGATTTGTTACAGATGCATCTCTGCTTTGCTTTCTTGTGCGTTTTCTCTCCCTCAACCCCTGCAACTCCTGGCTTATCTTGGACATGAGGATATTTGGTCTTGAGACACTTAATATGTCTGTGCTTTTTTTTTTTTTTTGGGCCAGGTTGTATCTTCGACTGTTTGTTTTCGATGCTAAGATGGTGTGTGTGTGTGTGTGTGTATGTGTGTGTGCCTATGCATGCACACATACAACAGAATACCTAGGGAGGCCAGAGGATAGCTTATAGAGGAGTCAGTTCTTTTCTTCTACCATGTCTATCCTGGGGATAAAACTTAGGTGGTTGTCAGGCTTAGGGACAAGTGCCTTCGTCCACTGAGCCATCTGGCCATCCTCAGAAAGGTCTTTCATTGTTTCTGTTTTCATTAAGGAGAGCTAGCTTTAAGAGGTACAGTTCTTTTTACTGGATAGAAAAATAAGAGTATATCAGACTGGGTGGGGAACATCTAAAACCTTCTGGTCTGAGAAAATTTTCCAAAGTAGCTGGGCTAGACCCTCCCTGTGAAGTGGATATGATTCAGCAGTCTCTGAGAGCTACACTTTTCAAAGCCTTTACAAATAGCCATACCAAAGCCACACAGGGCCACTTAGGTTTCTAATATATGTATATATTTTCAATACGACCTTTTATTGCTAGTCCTGGGGGACCTCAATATTGTTCTCTCTGGATTTTGATGAGGGCATTTAAAATACCACTATTCATGTAGACAGTACCTAACATTTAAACACTGTTACTATCATACTCTATGACAGTACATGATATAAAGAGACCTAGAGTTAGGGTGGAACCATAGGTCAACCACATCAGCAGGTGGGGTAAAGTTCCCCTCGCGAGGAAAGGCTATCATATTAGCTTACTCTCGGTTTGCCGTGGTGGCAAAGAGAATCTCGGGGAGGAAAGGGTTTATTTCATCTTCTACTTCCCTGTCACAGTCCATCACTGAGGAAAGTCAGGACAAGAACTCAATCAGGAACCTGGAGGCAAGAGCTGAAGTAGAGGCCGTGGAGAAATGCTGCTTATTGGCTCCCTCTCTGTATTTGCTCAGACTGCTTTCTTACACAACTCAGGACTGCCTGTCCAGGGGGGATGCCACTCACAGTGGCTAGATATTCCCATATCAATCATTAAACAAGAAGATGCCCCAAAGGCTTGTCCACAGGCCTCTGTGATGGAGGCATTTCTCATTTGAGGTTTCTTCTTTCCAGATGACGCTAGCTTGTGTCAAGTTGAGAAAAACAAAGCAAAACAAAACAAAAACTATCCAACACAACTATAGTTTTACAACAAGCCATTCTAAATTTTAAAAAGATTTTGGTTGTTGTGAATATCTTAGTTTGAACCCTAAATTTCCATACCTATGAAATATCCCTCTCCACACACAATTCTACAGTGTTGCATCCTATGAGGCCAAGAATGTGTCTCATCCTTGTGTATCTTCGAATGTCTGGCACAATGTTGAGCATATCAGTTAGTGGGTGGTATGTGATCAAATGCTTGTGTGTGTTTTCTCCATTCTCTAGCAGTGGAGAATAAATGGTAGGTGATGCCACAAATGGTCGGTCACACTCCACGTGGAGACATGGGGTAAGCAGTTGGGTTCTGCCATCATTCACTTGCTGCCTTTTCAGCTTTTACTTATGATGCTGGTAACTGCAGAGTTGATTTGGCTGAAATGGGGGTAACTGGTTTCTCCACAGAAGGGCAAAAGAATTGAGTGAGATCAAAACCTAGGCTCTACCCCAGACTTGTTACTGACCTGACCAGACGTGACATCTGCTGAGTTTTCAAGAGCTCGGCCTGGTCAATTAAGTTCGAAGGGTTTTTATTTTGTCCATGTGTTTCATTTTTTTAAATGTAGTTGTGCCAAGTGGAATGTACATGTACAAGGCAGAAAACCTTTAGGATTTATTCATGTAGATTACATTTACACAAGTTATTTAATAGCAACAATACCCTTTGCATAAGAGATTTTTTGAGAGATAAAAAGGGTTTTTTTTTATTTTTTGCCCCGAATTACACAATAAAGTAAAAGAAAAACCAGGTTGTACCTAAAGCTCACATTCTTTCTCCATATGGAGGACTTTGGTTAATTATACATCCCAATGGCTTAAAAGCTACTATTGTTTTAGAAAAAATACAGTTGTCTAGATAACTAAAGTCTGCCTATCCAGTATTCTAGAACTATTAAAGTGAATCTGTAATATCTTTACTGCAAGGATTTGAGAGGCCACTTGGGAAAAAGGTGAAAAGAGCCCAGGTATGGGGGCTTCAGATTCTGTCTCTGCTTGTGCAAGCCAGTGGCCTGGGTGAGATAATTGCCCTCTGAGCATCCTGTGGCAATGGCCAAGGATAGCATGAGCCCAGTCAGCTCGCAAAGAGCTGGTTGCACACACCGAAGTTCCATCTGACATGTGCCAGAGTCTTCAAAACCTTGACACAAAAGTGTCAACTGTAAATCCAGCTGCAGAAATGTGCACTGTCACTCTCAGAGCAGAGCTGTAGGGAATTCGTGTCTATCTACCTGCTCTCGAAGGGCATCGAGAGACCTACCACCTAGCAGGAACTGGGCTGGTTTTCCTGAGTCCTCACCAAGGAATGCAAATATACAGTTGCGATGATACGTGAACGTCCATGGAGATAAGGTTAAAAGTAGAAGTACATTGGGTCAAATCTCTCTAAAACAGGAGAACGAGCGAGGATGGTAACAGCTATTTCCTAGTTACCAGAGTCAGTTTCTGCCTTTCAGTAACTGGGTTCCTGTATCTTAACTGATAAGAGAACTGGGAGGTTTTAAAAGATAGGGTGGCTACCATATTTGCATAAAGCTACTAGAGAAATTACCTTTTAGAGTTGAGACGTTTTGGTGGTGGGAAGCTGAGGAAGAAAGATGTCTAGAATCTCTGGCTAAAGGTGAGTGCCTTTAAAATAAAAAATAGGCTTGTCTCAAAGGGAAAAGGTCATTTGCTTGTGAGAAAAACAGTATTATTAATGGGGGGGAACCCCAAGTTACAGAGTAACTTGATTGAGATCCTGAACTCTAGTATTTGAGATGGGATTTTTTGTTCTAAAGTAGCGAGGAGGGCTGGGATGAAGTTGTGAAAGGCTAGGAAACTTTAGAGCATACATCTAGAGTGTGCATGGGTTCCTGAATCACCCCTGGAACCCACATCATTCTACCAATGAAGTGATAAAGTGTTCCTGTCTGAAAGCGTTGTGTGAGAGGCTGTGGGGTAAGGAGGATGGATGTAAGAGGGGAGCGAGGGATGGTGAGGAGGTGGGATGGTGTGGACCAATCTATTTGGAGTCAGGGAATCACTGAGGAATCCCTTGTGCCTGCTTTGACACCCTGGTTGAAAGGCCCCCATCTTGTTTTGCTGAGGGTGTCGGGAAGAGTGTGTACAGAAAAATACGTCTGAACTGGTCCTAAAAAATTGGACATCTGTTTTCCATTGTGATTTTTTCAGACACTAAAAACAAACAAGAAACCAGGTAGGAAGTGCACCTTTCTGCATCTGCAAGTCTCTTACCAGATCTTCAAGCCAGACTATGGGCGCACCATAGTCCCCTTATGCACATCTGCATCCAACCTTGACCATTATCTATGGATAGTAGCTGAGACAGACACTTATGCCAACCTGCATTTAATCCCTGTTTTTCTTTTTTTATTTATTTTTGTCCACTGTGTGTGTGTGTATGGGGTAAACCTAGGACCTCATGCATGTCGGTCAAGTGCTCTGTCACTGAGCCACGCCTCAGTGTTTAACCCCTGTTCTTGTACTTACTTGCTGTAGGACTCTAGGCAACTTGATTCTCTTTGTCAATTCTTGTATTCCTTCTCTAGAAAGCGAGCATGTTGGTGCTAGCACCAAGCTCAGTGGGTGGTTTCTAAAGACAAAATGGGTTTCTAAAGACAAAGAATCCTTAGTGAAGCTATGGATCTCCCAGAGGGGAATGGGCTTCTCCCTATTTCTGATTAAGTTGTTGAGGGGAAGAGTTTGGTCCTAAGGTGTTTTCCTACCTGAGTGCCTGCGTTTTTGTGGACCCATAGCTCAACCGAATCTATAGGAAGAGTGCTGAGCAGGAGTGGTGTGTCTCTGGTTTTAATTGCCCCAGTGAAAACAAATATTTATTGACCACACACTACTAAAACTAGTACATGATGGATTCTGGTATTATAAATGTTTGGATGTTTATCTGCTGTGTTTTCATTGGTTCATTGGTTCGGTTGGTTGGTTCATTCCCTCCTTTCTTCTGTCCTTCCCCTTCCTTTTTTTGCTTCTTCCAGCTCTCCTTCTGTCCCTCTATCCCTCCTTCTCTCTTTCTCTCTTCTTCTATCCACATCTCTCTGTGTCCTTTCCTTTCCTTTTGAGACAGAGCCTTGCTATGTAGCCCAGGCTGACCTTGAACAAGTGATCCTCTTGCCTCAGCCTCTCAGGTACTAATACTACAGTCCTGGCTCTTTTCTCTTTTATACGCTACATATTCTTATACATTCTGGGAAGTGGGGATATAGCTCAGTGGTCAAGCACATGCTTATCACATCTGATGACCTGTTCAACTTCCAACATCCCTAAATAAAACCAATCCAAATGAAAACGACAATCTTTTCTCGTTCTGTTCATCTTTTTTCTAACTAACTGTCAGAGGACAGATTTTCAAAGCAAACCTACATTCCTAAATGTTGATGAGTTGGGTATTGTTCACCATTATTTCCTTTTGCTCCACGAAGCAAATACATTTCCTGCCTCCACACTTACTTCTAACCTTCATCTCGGTGTCCTTAAAAACATTCTCATCATTTGGAATATTCTAGAACCTACATCAAAATACAGACCTGTGCCTAAAATCTGCTTTGGTTTCCCTCCACTAAATTACTGTGAACATGCTTGGGAATCAAGAGATTTGACCTTGACAACTCTCTGACCTTCTTTTATGTCTCCATCATTCCTTGCTTCGCTGGGGCCTCTCTGATTCTCAAGTCTGGGACATCCTTCTTCAGTGGGGCTCCAGGTTGCCCTGGTCCTCCTGTCTGGGCTATGTTTCTGTTGTTTTCTGAAGCAGACTTCTCTAGGTAGCCTCTTCTCAGATCATCTGTCTCCAAATTCCACTCCTCTAGCCCTTTCTCTTTCCCCTTAAATGTACCATGAGCTAAATCTTTTATAAGTACCTTTTACTTACTTAGTTGTTTATTATCTCTTTTTTCTAGGGCATATACTTTATGACAGCGTGAGGTTTTGTATTCCTCTGTTCTGTCTGATACATTGCAGTATCTGAAACACTAACCCTTTTATAACCCTCGGAGCAGTCTGAGGTTGAGCATGTTGAGGTTGAAAGCTTGTTTGATGCAGAGTTGGTGTATTTCACTGTACAAAAGGCTAAGGTGTGGAGACCCTGACTTACCCCTGAGTCACTAGTCCTGCTCAGTCTCTGAATACTCCCCAAGATCCTCCCTTGGGACCACATCAACATCTGGAAGCTATAGGCATGGCTTGATCTGACTCCCTTATAATGGCTGATAGCTCCTTCCATCCCCTATTATCTCATAACATTTATTTCAACGTATTTGACTTTTAAATATGTGGAGTCACTAAAAGTGGATGCTTGTTTCCATTAGGACGGGTCTTCTCACCTCAATTAACCCAATTTAGGAAGTATCCAGATTGTACCTCGAGGCTCATCTCTTAGCTAGCTCTAGCTCTTCTAATGTTAGCAGTCATTATTAGCCACCACAATGCTGAGGGGCACAAACATAGGAAGGTAGCATGGTAGAAATAGAGGAGTCACTCTCTTAAACCAGTCATGCCCTATTTAGAATCACAGATCCCTCAAGCATTGCATCTCCTAAACAAAGTAACTTATAGAAATCAAAGTCAACCTGGGCCTTCGAAACATCAGCATGCGTAGAAAATAAACATGTATTCTTTTCAACAGTATAGTATGGAAATGAAGACTTGGAAGAAGATTACATCATTATCAGGTGCTCAAAGTAAACAGTCTATGATTTACCAGTTACACTAATAATCTGAGACCAAACAACACCAGTCAGATTCGTTTGGTTACTGATATATGCTGTGTTACCAGTCTCTGGAGCAGCAGAACTGATAGAAACACATCTGTCTACCTAGCATCGCCCACTTTGTGCCCTCTTTTTCTTTCCAAATTGACTAATATGAATATGGGATCTTGCAAATACAGAATCCATAAGTCAGTCTGGTGGGCTTCAACCTGAGGAATTGATATGACCATCTTAAATCTGATCCTAAAGAGCAGCAGGTTGGAAAATGAGGCAGGATTCTATCACAGTAAAGGCACAGTGTGCTCTTCAGGAGTCTCATCTGTGCCCTTCTGGGTATCATCTGATGGATGAGATCTGTCCTTTACCCCAGAGAGTTGTCATTCTGGCTTCTCAGTACTTATCTGGTGGACCTGGTGAGTATTTTTAAGGTCATCTTTACTTTCATACAAGGGCCTGGAAACAAATCTGGCTGATTGCTCTTAATTTTAAGGAGAAAACTGAAAAAAATTGTAAGGGGAAACTTACCCAAAGGTTTGAAGAGGGAAAATACAGATCAAGAGGGGCTGGCGAGATGGCTCCAAAGGTGAGGGCACTTGTTGTCCCAACCTGATGGCCTGAGTTCAATTCCCAGTCCCCAGGTAAAGGTGGAGAAAATAAATTGACTCCATAAAAGTTATCCTTTGATGACCTCCTGTATGCTGTCACATCATACACAACAACAATAATAATCAATTAAAAACATGAATCAAGAGCATTCATCCTAGAACAACTTGTTTGTGGAATTTTTATGAAAAGAGTCACCCCCGTTTCCTCCTGAGACCGTGAGGAGAGGAGGTAAAGTGCTGCTGAGATCACCCGTGGAGCTTTCTCATGCTGTGACAGATCCCAGAAATGACTTCAGTACTATGACCTCCTGTCACATGTGGAGAACAACGTCTCCAATCCAGTAAAACATTCAGTTGAATGAAATTTGACCCTGCCTCTGTCCACTGAGCTCACATCCAGCACAGGCTATATTTCTTCTTCCCAGGAAACAGACCCTTGCCCCCCACCCCTGTCTTCCAGTGAAATGTCCATGCAGCCTCTAGTGTCCACCATAATAATCTGTCATCCCCATTGCTCAGCATCACGTAAAGATAGCACGTACTGTTCTCTATTTGGTGTCTTTTGCTTGGGATATCTTGGGAAGGAACCTGCCCCCCCCATTTTTTTTTACTCTGAAACAATTCCATATTTTTAGAACATGCTGTCTTTGAGATTCATCAGTTCATCACCAGTAATTCCTTCCTTTTATCACTGAGTATTTATACTTTTTCTTTACCAATCTGTTGATAGATTTCGGAGTCATTTTCAGATTTGGTGTTATGGATGGGGCTCATTTGTGGACATGTGATTTCATTTTCTAGGAATTAAAGCACTGAGAAATGTGGCAGATGTTTTTGTTAGCAGTATTATCTTGTTCGTCTTAGTTCATCTAATATGCAAAATATATACACTTTACGCTTGAAGTCTGATAAGTTTCCACAAATGTCTAGCTATGAGCCTCATATCAATTAAGATGTCACCCCATGTATTTCTCACATCCTCCTTTATAGATAAGCAGCCCCTCTCATCTCCCACACCACCTGATCTTTTGTAGTTTTGAAACACCATATCCATGGGCTACACAGCATAGGTGCAGTTTCTTTCATCCAGTATGATGTTTCTTGGATTAATTCATGTTGCACAAAGTGGTGATTTGTTCTTTCTTACTGCTAAGCAGTGTTCCATGAACACAGATGGGTACTTATGTACATATTGGTGGACATTGCTGCGTGTCCGGTATTTGCTATATAAAATCAAGCCACTCTGAGCATTCACAGAGCAGTCTTTTTGTATGCATACATTTTATTTTTTCTTAGGTCAGTGCATGGGGGGGGGATCTCAGCAAATGCTTATTCATAAATGACTGAATTGTATTGCAGTCACTGTGTGACTTTACACTCTCATCAGCTGTACAGGTCCCATGTCTGAGAGCGGTGATTGCTTACAGCCTTGCCAACACTTGGTCTTGCCAGTCTTTTCTTAAATGTTGGACTTGAAATAGAATTGTATAGTGTTTTACTTACATTATGTCTGTAACAACGGACAACTCTGAGTACTTGTTTTCGGGAGTTGATTGTCAAATGATGAGGTTTTTCTTTTGTTAAATTCACTTTAGATCTTTTTTTCATTTTTGAATTGACTTTTTCATTTTCTTCATATTGGCTTAAAAGAGAATTTTTATGAATTACAGGGTATACAAGTCCTTCTTTAGATGTGTGGATTTTAATTTATCAGAAACTTTGGGTTAGCATATTTAAGTTTCAATATCTTTTAAAGAACAGACAATCTAACTTTTGGCGAGGTCCAAGTGACTCATTTTTCTTTCATGATTAGTGAAACCATTTATGTGTTGGTTTAATTTTTTCTTGTACTAAGTTATGGAGACTTTATGTTATAAAATACTATTGATATTATTTTCTGCATGAAATTTTTCCACATAGCCAATTTTTCCATTGTCACATGTTGGAAAAATTTATTTTTCCCATACACTTATTTATATACTTTCATCAAATGCCAGTTTACCCTCCACTTGAGTCTATTTCTAGGTGATCCTTTCCTATTCCTTGGCCACTATTCTAACTCTATGCCAATACCACACTGCTACAGTTATTTCAGCTTTTAATATCAGGTTGTTCATGTTCTCCAACTGTGTTCCTTTTCTTTTGAGACAGTTTTTTTTAGACATTCTAAATACTTAGACTTTTTATGAAAACTAATTCCCCTAAATACTATAAAAAAATAAAAAAAATCAGTTCAGATGCTGGGAAAAATCAAAGCCATAATGACCTTTATGCACAGGAAGAGACACCTGAACTCGATTAGGGTATGACAAATTCATATCCCGGTGACAGATGGTAAGGCTTTGACTGCCCTGAGGTCTGCAAGGCTCTTATTTATGTCTTAGTCACTGCACACGTGCAAACACTTAAGACTGCTGGTAGTTTTTCACATGACTGCCACCCCAACTCCATTCAATCCACAGAGATCTTTCTTGCTGATGACTCTTCCCTTTGCCAAGATTTCCTGATGTATCTTCCCAGCATGACTCAGGCCTGACATAACATGAGAGGGAATAGAAAAGAGTGTTCCAGGAGAGCTGAGATTGCTGGGCAGAGGTACCTATAACTGAATGTTTTCCTGGTCCTGTCTGGCTCCTGGGGCCCTGCAGATGCTCAGACCCAAATGAACACACAGAGGCTGATATTAATTATGAACTGTATGGCCTGATGGCTCAGGCTTCTTGCTAGCTAGCTCTTACACCTTACATTAACCCATTTCTATAAATCTATCCTTTGCCATGTGGCTTGTGGCTTACCAGTATCTTTACATCTTGCTTCTCCTGGCAGCAGCTGGCAGTGTCTCCTCTGCTCTGTCCTTTCTCCTTCTTCCCTTTCTAGTTAGAATGTCCCGCCTAACCTTATTCTGCCTCACCATTGGCCAAACAGCTTTATTTATCAACCAATCACAGCAACACATATTCACAGCATACAGAACGACACCCTCATCAGTTACCACTTTCCTGCTGTGATCTACACACCGAGGCTTGAGTGCTCAGACCCCAAACTCTCTCTCCTTAGCTATCTTGGTTCAGTCGACCAATATTTTTTTGTGTGACAAGCCCCTTTTCACACACACACACACACACACACACACACACACACACACACCAGTAATGTAAATGTCAAAATACCTTGCCTTCTAGAGCTCATATTCCAGGGGAAGGTAATCAGAAAATGAACAAATACAGCTCATACATGGGTAGTTAGAAAGTGACAAATGCCCCAGAGAAAGTCTAAAGTGGGTCAGGAGATAGGAAATATGAAGGGGATATGACAATTTAAAGTTGGTGGATCAGGTACTCAAAAGGACACTGGGATAATACTTTCAGAGTTTCCACAAAGCAGAAATAGTCCAAATGTCAGAACTGGATATACAGGTGATCAAATGTGTTACATATGCCCAGTTGAATGTTATCTATCCATTAAAAGGAATGGCTACAAATCCATGCTCATCATGGAGGAATCTTGAAACCATCATGTTAAGTGAAAAGAAACCGGACAGACAGATGAAGATATATTATTGTATCACTCTGTTGATAGGAAATATTCAGACTAGGCAAATACATGCAGATACATAAAGGGTTTAGTCCTTGTCCTGAAGGATGAGGAGGGAGGGACAGGGAATGACTGTTACAGGTACAAGGTTTACTTGGGAGGAGACAAAAAGGCATTGGAGTTAGTGTTGATGATTGTACAACGCTGTGAGGGCAGTGCCCAGGGGTAGTGCATTTTAAGCACTGCATTTCATGTTATGTGAATCCACCTCAAAATCAGGAGCAACAGAAGAAAAGAAAATTGAAGAGTTAAAAATACCAGAAGGATTGGTGAGGTGGCCCAGCAGGGAAAAGCTCTTGCTGCCATGCCTGACAACCTGAGTTTGATCCCTAGAATGCACATGTTGGAATGAAAGAACTGACTTCTGGGTGAGGTTCTGTGACTGCCACATGTGTTTCATGGCATTCATGCTTCCTCAAACATACATACATACATACATACATACATACATACATACATGAATGACTAAATAAATACACAAGAAAACTACAAGCAAAGGAAATGAAGGAAGAACAGAAGAGAAAAGAGAAAAAAGGGAAGAAATAGAGTCTCTAGGTATACTGGTTAGTTTTTATTGACTTGATACAAATTAGAGTCACCTGGAAAGAAGGAACTTTAATTATGAAATTGCCTCCATCAGACTGGTCTGTGGGATATTTTAATTGTTATTTGATGCAAGAGGGCCCCTACTCACTGTGGGTAGTGCTCTCCCGGGGCAGGTGGGCCCGGACTGTATAAGAATAGCTGAGCAAGCAAGGAAAAGCAAGCCAGTCAGCAGCACGCCTCTATAAACTCTGCTAATGCTTCTACTTTCAGGTTCCTGCTTTGAACTCTTTCTGGGGCTTCCCTCAATGATGGATTGTAACCTGTGAGCCAAATAAACCCGTTCCTTCCCCCAAGTCAGAGAGTTCCATCACAGCAACCGAAATCACATTAGGATGTCAGGCTGAGTCTTGTTGATAAGGCCTGTCTTAGACACAGGTTGGAGGAGAAGAGTTAGTCCCTGGGTATCTGCAATGAGGTGTCCAGGGAGAAGGGGCAATGGGGACAGAGGGTCTGCCTTATACCTTTAATGAACAGTAATAAGGGCCAAAAGACACAGGGCCAGAGAGGTGACAGCATGCTGTCAATGAGTCCACATGGCCACTGTAGGATAGTGGCTTTTCCTCTTGCTAAAGTAGAAGGGTACCAGAGAGCTTGCATGATTTGACTTAGGTTTTTAGGGGTTCTCTGGGGTCTGTGCATTCAAAATAGCCTGATGAGGCACCAGAAAACTCTCACGAAGCTACCAAAAAAACCCAAATGCAAGATGATGTTGTGGGTGAGAAAGGTGACAATGGAGGTAGGGGACCAGTGTAGGTAGTCTAGACTTCACAGGTGAAATGAACGACTCATGCACATGAGCTGACGGTCCACCAGATATGTGGGGAAAGGTGGATCATGCATGAACAATTTTGCCTGAGCCAATGATGGTGTACTCATTGCTGATATAGGAGAAGCCATGGAGAAGCCAGTTTTCACGGGGGCAGGAGACAAGGCTGGGAGACATAGGGTATTAGGTTCTACAGACAGGAAGCCTTTACTCTTCCAGTTGGTTCTTCTAGCTCTTGAAGCAGAGTGCCAGCTACAGCAGAAAGAAGAATGGCAGGAAGCACCAGAGATTAAGTGTCCCTGGAGAAGGTGAACCAAGGGATCCAGGAGAGAATGCGTACTGACCGTGATGGCAGCTGACCAAGCCAGTTCAGATGATATAGGCTCTGTGGCTGGCTGCTGACAGCTCCATATGGTTTCATTGGGAAAAGGGAAAAAAATGGAAATGCTTAATGCAACAACAAAAAAAGTTCCCAGGTCCTACAGTGGATCTACAATAAGATCAGGGTACATGTAGCCGGCTCAGGGGGATTACAACATTTGTAGTTTAAACTTAGCTGCACTGTTGGTCAAGTGAAATGAATAAGCCTTGCATAATATCCCATTACAAAACGTGCCCGTGACACAGTTTAAATGGAAGGGACTGACTGCTCCCCCAGCAATATCAGAGTGATTCGTTTTAATTTGCTTCGTAGCAGAAATGTCAGGGAAGCAGATCACAAACAGTTTCAAAACATATGGTTTCAAAACTGTAACACCAAATCCAGGGAATTAGGGCAAAATTATGTTAGATTTTTACTAGGTTGATTTTGAAAGCAAGATAGTTTGCAGACTTCGTAAGTGGGCATTTTTTTTCCCAGAAAAATTGACAGATGCTGGACCAATTCTGATGAACTTGGCTACTTAAACTATCCTGTTTGATTTATTGATTGGAGACCCTCCTCATTTACACGTGCCTTATGCTGCTACAGTTATGTATTCACAAACAGCCGTATTTCATGTCTGTGAACCCAAACTGAGGCTGAAATGACTTGTTACTTCTTAAAGAGCCCAGTTAAAGGAAATACCTTACTTTAATAACTCAAGTCCTGCTGAAAAGAAGAGAGATTTTGACCATGACAGTCTCTCTCTCTCTCTCTCTCTCTCTCTCTCTCTCTCTCTCTCTCTCTCTCTCTCGTTGACCTGAGGAAAAACAAAAGAAGGTGCCTTTTCTTGCTTCAACAACTTGGGTTTTAACTCCAGCCACATCTGAGTGAGCATGGTTAAATTATATAAGCAGTCTGGTCTTCTTTTATTTTAATCTGTAAAATTTGAGTGTTGCTGATGATAGTACTGTTGTACCCAGAGTCCCCCAAAGACCATCAAGAGACCAAATCCAATGCAAAAGCCAAGAGTCTTTATATTGTGAGTTAACTCCGTCCATCTGACGCAGCAGCAGAGCAGGAGAGACCCTGAGTAGCAATGGAGCAAGTTGTTAAAGCAAGTGGGGGGGGGTTGGGGTCTACAGACACATAGGACTCAGGATTGGTTTATGAGAGTGGCAATCATGTTAGTAAATGTTTTAATTGGCTAGGGTAGGTTGGGGGTTACAGTTATCCATTTTGGGGCAGGCCTTGACAAGTCCCAGGCTTTGTCCTTGAGCTGCCGTGGAGGCTGGCTGGCCTAGACTGTGGGGGCTGACTCAGTGGCCCAGGCTTTCACATTGACCCATGCTCGTAGCTCTAAGTTGGTGAGGGGTCCCAGACAGTAAACAACTGGCTGCACCTTTATCAGTCAGAGTACGTGGAGAAAGGGAGCTACTACAAGGACTATATCTTTTGTTCATGGCCCTCCCAGAAACTGCTTGCTCAAGTCTCAGGAAACTGAAATTGAGGCCTCTGAGAGAAGACTGAGCAGCCTGTTATGGTGTCTGCTCGGTCCTTTCAGTACCAAATAATACAGTCTTGGATTTTCCCAGACTCGTGGTGAGATCCTGATAGTAAGAACTCAAGAGTAGCAAAGAGCAGATGAGGTTCAAGGTCAGTCTCCCAGCCAGCAAAAGACTTGGATCTCCGCCTTGTAGAGTGTGTCACCAGTGCCTAAGAGCTGACTAAGCCTCTGGGCAGAGAAGAGAGGTCAGGGGCAGGTAGTTCCAGCCACCATAATGAGCCACAGAAGACTGACTCATAGCTGGCCGCACCTCTACGTTCGGCACCCAGCTCAGTTCGATTTGGGGACTAGTCTTTGGAGCCAGCCTCCTTGGGTTTTAATTCTCTTAACACTGTGTTGTTTGGACCCTTTACTTAATCTCAGTGCCCCAGCGTCATCATTTGTACTGTGGTGAGAACCACAGTGTGGCATTGGCTGCCTTGGGGAATGGAGTTGATGATACAGGCGAGTCACAGAGAGCTGCATAAGGCATCAGCGAGGTTCCATATAAAGATGTGAATTCTTTTTCTGTTGGTGTGTTGGTCTGGGGATGGTCCTCTAATCTTTCCTTTGTGTGAAGACTTCAAAGGAAGCCTCATAGTAAAGCCATGGCAGTGATGCATAGTAAAAATCAAAATCAACCAGCAATTTTTGTTTTATGTGAAGCCCCCGAAAGTGATGACCTCCTTGAAGCTTGGTTATTTATATCCCAGCTGAGAGTCATGAACTGAAATTTGAGGTGCTAGACCATGCTTTGGGCTGAGCCCGAGGTACTCTCTCCATTTTAGAACATTTTTTCTTCCCTCC
>CABHPH010112067.1:47359-68239 GCA_902168325.1 Peromyscus nudipes
TTTCTTTCTTTCTTTCTTTCTTTCTTTCTTTTTTTCTTTCTTTCAGACAAAGTTTCTCTTGTAAGAGCCCTGGCTGTCCTGGAACTTATTTTGTAAACCAGGCTAACCTCAAACCCACAGAGATCTATCTGCCGCTGCCTCTCAAGTGCTGGAATTAAAGGTATGTGCCACCACTGCCCGGCTCTTAGAGAACATTTCTAAGCACCCATGAAGCATGAAGTCCTCTTGCATCTCAGGGCTTACCTCCTACCCCTGCCCTCTCCTACCTACCACCTGTGGTGGTTTGTGAGATCGCCCACACCACAAAAGCTGATTGTGCCCGCCTGACTGGTGTCAGACAGAGGTCGTGTCAGGGAGTATCTGAAGGACAGTCTGGTGTGTGTGTGTGTCATTTGGAACTGAATGTTGAGACATCGAGGAAACAAACAGCATTGTTTATCTCATCTGGATCGACCATGCTAGCTAAAACAGGAGGAAGTAATTTAAGCAGTTCTCCCGAAATGGATTATAACGTTGTCCTTACGGTTAAATATTTATGTGGTAAGTTTAAGAATTCTTAGTGAGTGATACAGCAGCAGTTTTGGACAAGTCATGTATTTTGGCTATAATTCAAATTTCATGGTGGGTGGGGTAGAAAATTACAAGATGTCGGTGTATTTAAAATGAAAGAGGGAGCGTGTCCACATGGGTAGTCTACAGAAACGAGACAGCAGAGCTCCAAGGGCTGGGAGGTAGTCTTAGTGCCCTGAACTCTCTCCAGCCCTTCATTTGGGGTAAGGATTGATGACTATCTGAAGTCTGTAAAAGAAAAAGTATCTACCATTCAAAGAAATGTGCTCTCTTGAAATTACTGAAGATTCTCATATTTATTCCTACCTGTATCCCTCCTCTGGTGTCTGAAGAGAAAAGCTACATTAATTGATTCTTTTGTCCAAAAGCAAAAGCAAGGGGTTTAATTGCTGTGTTTAGACCTCCAGCAAACCTCTGTGGCTCCAGAACAAGCCGGAGCAGTGACAAGTTTTTCAAAGTTTTGGAGGACAGTCTTGGACGGCTTTTTGGCTGAAGTTTTCGTTCAAAGTTTTCCTTTCTTCATGCTTTGGTGATGGCTATCTGTGTGTACTGAAGTGTAAAACAACAGACGTGTGCACGTTGCCTCCAGCCTGCTACACGCCTATGGTTTTGCACAACACTGTTTTCCAGCATCTACCCAAGCTTATGGTTCTGATTTTTTTCTAATGTAAAAATTTGTTTTCTTTCCTCTTAATTTAGCTTCTTTCTGGGAATGCTCAAGAGACTGGTAAGATACAATTGTGAAATAATCTGCTCTCTTGTTCCAAGTTCAGTAGGAATGAATGTAACACCGTACACCTGAATCCTACTCGTATGCATAAGTGAACTTAGCAAATATCTGTTAATTGATTCTCCTTTATGGTCTTAAGTAAGTAAAAAGCAAGGCAAGATAAATATTTTACTGTGGCTGTATATGATTTCTTTCCAGTAGCTACGCTGACTTCTTTTCTGGACCCTAAGTCAGACAGCACTCACCAAACACGTCGTGAAGAGAGCATTTCCATTCTGTGTCACTGACCAGTCCCAGGGACCTCCGCAATCCATCACCAGCACGCGATTGAGAAACGGAGAATGGGGCTTTGGGCTTTGGCGATCCTGACAGTTCCCATGTATTTCACAGTAACAAAGAGCAGTAAGTACTGATTCTCAGAGAAGTTGTACGTTTTTGAACTTAAGTAATTCTGGGCGCATTTGCTGCATTTCAGTTGCTTGCTTTAGGTCATTTGGGGCTGAATTGTGTGCTCCAAAGTGATTTCCTCTTCATTCAGTCTTTATCGTAAATCTCTCAGAAGGAATTCCCTATGGTGAGTGGGTCGTAATATTTGAGTTGCATAAATCAAGATTTAACATAGTACCTGCCTGTGGGAGGCATTATGGGCATTTATTGACTGACAATGTGTTTGGGTACATATAGGTGCTTTCTTCTGGGAACAAAAGGGAACATAACCTGAAATTGATTCCTTAGTTTATTGTACCATGTAGCACATTTAGTAAAGGCTTTTAATTGTTGACTTATTATTTCTTGAAGCATCACAAGAGATGATCTATTTAATAATCTATCGTGAATGGAAACATTAAGTTGTATAAAGGAACTGTGGTCTTTTCACACGGTCATTTCAGGATCATGTTCATACTTTATCTGTAGGTAAACCATTCTGGGGTCTGGAAAACGAGGCTTTAATTGTGAGATGCCCCGAAAGCAGCGGCTCCCTTTATCCCGTGGAATGGTATTACTTAAATACAAATGAAAGTATTCCTACTCAAAAACGAAATCGGGTCTTTGTCTCAAGAGATCGTCTGAAGTTCCTACCAGCCAGAGTGGAGGACTCTGGGATTTATGCTTGCATTATCAGAAGGTATTGTGCAGGAAACCATTATAAGCCTTGTGCCTGCTCCCTTTTCATTAATGATTGATAGCCCAGCTGTCCTTGCTTTCTCTCTGCTCTGCCCCTCAGTGGAATGGTTAAATTTATAAAGTGATTTGAACAAGAAAGTACACCTGAGAAGACCAGCAGCTTGACGGGAGATGAGCTATTGAATATACCACAGTCGGGGCATATATATGTATATGTATCCTAATTAGAAAAACGCCTGGCTTTTCTAGTGACTCAAGAACAATGAATAATCGCTAACTTTTGTCTGGGAGTAAGAACAAACTAGCATAATAAATGGAAGCCCAGACATTTGGCGTCACAAAGATCTGTGTTGGGCAAAAAGGTGTAGATGCCAGAGCCCAAGACAAAGAGATAGACTGCAGAGACCCAGGGTCTAGGTAAATCCCTCAGTCTGAACTGTAATTGCCCCATGCTTAGATTTCACACCATCTTTGGTACTCACACGATGTCAGAATAGCCTAGGTATAGTTTGATGCCTAGGCTTGGAGACTACAGTTTCCAGTCCCTGCCCTTCTCCCAGTTCGGTGTGTGGTGCCACCATGTGACTTCCCTGTCTCTCAGGGTTTCATCTCTAAAATTCATACAGTAGTATCAGTATGATCCCCTAAACATTGCTATGAGAATAGCATGATGAAAATCCATGAAGCATGCTTAACTCTGCATGTGGCTCAAGAAACACTAACATATATTTGAGTTAGGATCCTAGCATTACAGTAGGTGTGATGCATGAGGACCTGGTAAAGCTGTTTCCAGAGCTTTGCTTTATCTCAAGGGTAACAAAAGAAGTCTTTGAAGGCTCGAGATTTTAATGATTATTTTTCAGTAAGAGAAGAACCGTATACATCATTTTTTGCCCGAGCAAGATTGTGCAAGGGATAGGGTTGGATGAAACTATCTCACGGTAGTAAGTATCCCTTTCTAAATGCTTGCCTTCTTTCAATAGTTCTATCTTGAATACGACTGGATACATGAATGTCACCATACATAGACAGCCACCAGGCTGCAACATTCCTGATTATTTGATGTACTCAACAGTAGCTGGATCAGAAAAAAATTACAAGATAACTTGTCCAACGATTAGACTCTATAACAGGACAGCACCTGTTCAGTGGTTTAAGGTAAAAGTTTGAAATTTGGGGAGAAAATATAGAATTTGCAAAATCGATGTAGTTGAAAGTGAAAAGGTCAGGGGAAGAGGAATGGAGTGTTTTTCTTGTTTTTGCTTCAGAACTGCAGAGCTCTGCAAGGACCGAAGTACAGGGCGCATGGAGCATACTTGTTCATTAACAACGTGACGCAAGATGATGAAGGAGATTACACGTGTAAATTCACGCACACTGAGAATGGAACCGCTTACATTGTGACCGCAACCAGATCATTCACAGTGGAAAGTAAGCTCCTGGCTTCAACCAGGTTCAAGATTCAAACACAACCAAGAAGGAAGAACTGAGAACTTCCTTCCTGTTGCCTTGCCTATCCACTATCCATATCCTACTCCCTTCTGTTTCCCGTCCACATACGCTACTGTGACAGGAAGTGGCTGCTGCAAAAAAGATCTAAGAACTACAGGGAAAGATATGATATTATTGAACCAAAGCCAGGGATAGCTATATGGTGATATTTTATTTGTACTGGAATATGGTTACTTCTACATAGCTATTTTTTTTTTTGGAGATTGATTTTCAAGGGCAACCCAGTCTAAATTTCCATTTTTTTTGGACTGATTTCCAGAATGTGGATGTAACTAAATACTGGATGCTCCAGTTTTATACGTTTTCTCAGAAGTTACTCATCTCCTAAGCTCTACCTCATCTCTAGATTGCTGGTAGTAACCAGTGTAATGCTGCATAAACAGGTGTACTGCCTGGGAGGGACTAATGACAAGGGGAAGGTTTGCACAACATTTAGCAAAGAAGTGACTAATGTCTGTGCATAGCTGGTTGAGTTCATGCATGTAGAAACCACAGACACAACAGGCACAGTGACCTTTATACACGGTGCTGAGTGGATTTCAGTCACGGTTTATGATGCTTTTGATATCATCAGCATCTTCCAAGCAGGTCATTTGTTTAGAAAAGAACTGTTCCCAAATATATTGTCAATATTATAGAAGCCACTTGAGGGGAAGATTCCCAATCACCTCTGATGGAGTTTCCAGAATTGAGGTCCTTTAGGCACAGTTTCCTTTACAGAGGAGATGGGAGGGTCTCACCATCCAAGTGGTAATGAACAGGAAAAGGACTAAGCAACACTGAAGAAAACATTTTGTCTAGAGCCTTTCCAGTACTCCATTGCTGGAGCATAAGCGTCACCGGACCACAGTTGTGTTTGTCTCTCACTGTTTAATGTCAACTCCTGCAATGTTTCTTAATCTCAGCACCCGGAAATAAATGAGCACCTAGGGATAAAGGATTCCTCCATGCTCCGAGAGACCTCCTGCTTCCCTCTGTCTCAGCCTCAGTGGTCATAGGAAGGAGACCTCCTGAGGATGAACACAGTGGTGGAGGGTGGTGAGCAGCAGACCTGTGGGCTCATAAATATGTCGCTTCCACGAGTCTATTGACTTTCTCTTCTCTGTACTTTTATGCCTATTCTACAGAATCATGGTTTACACATAATTGTTAAGTCACACAATTAGTGGGTTAGACCAGTATAGAAGATATCAAAAAGTATCATAGTAATCAGAAAAAAGTGTTGCTTAAATTATTTGTTTGATTTGTGTGTGTGTGCATTGCCAAAGGTTATTTTCAAAACAGTTGACACAATGCTGTGAAATGAAATAGAAATATGAGAAAGACTAGCTTCATATTGATGATCAATCAATGTATTAATAATACTTATATTCTATTTCTGTTTTTAATTTTAAGAAAAAGGCTTTTCTGTGTTTCCAGAAATTACTGCTCCTCCACACAACAAAACAATAGAAGTGGAAATGGGTAAGAAATTTTTAAACAACTCCCTGTTAACCTGGAAAATATTTCCTTATGATTTGGGGTCTGGTTTCCTATGGAAGAAGGGTCATGTACTTAGCAGAAGGGAACCTGGGGATCATGTGAGGTGACAGTATGGAAACACCTGTCCCTGTCACAGCAAAACGCAACACTGCATTTGTATTGAGCCTTGGAGTTCATGGCTCATACTTAAGCATCTCTTGTTATGGTCACTTCTACCCAACGGGCAGATGTCCTCACTTACTTTTGAGTAACTTAGGTGCACAGATGCTCAAAGGCACCCCATAGGCCATAGACGAGTGAGAGCAAAAGAATAAGAATACAGACGTCTGAGTCTCTGTCTCTCCTCTTGCTGCTTTCTGTTCGAAGCTGGATACAATGACAGCAACTTGGTGCCTGAAGCACCATGATGAGTCATGCCTCTCCCATCACACATCTGTGACCTACAACTACAAATACCACACTCCTGGCCTCAGTGTATCACTCTCTGATGAGCGATGTGTTCTGTATTCTTCCTTATTATGCCCACACTGTTATTCCTCATTTCTGGAGAGTAAGACCGTATAAAACTTCCTGTTTGTAATCCTTCCTGCCACCCTCTTCCTGGCCAAAGAGCAACATTTGACTCTGTATCCTCAGCTCAAGTCTTGGCTACTACCATTTCCCTCTGTAGTGTGGCAGCCTCTAGTCCTTTCTCCATAGCTTTGCTATTCCAGAGACTTTCAGGTCCTCATGTCGATTATATGCCTCATTTTAGGCAAGCTCCTGATTGGAATCTGTAGTTCAAGAAGAGAGGGCTGAATGTGTAACTGTGGCCAAAATCATCTCTGATGTTTTCACTTCCAAAAGAATATCTTGAGTTGAAGGGCTTGGGATGGAATACTGGAGAGTACTCTTTGTGAATGCTTGCATCCAGGATGATAGTTGGGCTGGGTAGAGCAGTTTTATCCCCAACGGCAGCTCAGGGAGAGACAAGGGGAATTCTATGGGAAGAGAAAGACATGGAAGGGACCAGTGAAAAAAAGAAACTCACATTTCAACTATCAGCAACTCCTTCATGATGATGTGAGGCTGTGAAGGCAGAACAAGCTTAGTGTTCCCTGAGGTGAGAGGGTGGTGAGGCTATGAGAAAAATGGAGATGCTAGCGGGGGGCAGGGGTGTGTAGAGAGCAAAGGAGGCACTGGAAGGAGATGAGGAAGGGAAGTGGGCAGAGCTGCAGAAGGTTACTACATTAAGCGAAACTGATGCCACTTGCAGAATTTCATTTTCCTCATGAATCTCTTCACTTCACCTCTAGGAAAAACAGTGAACATCACCTGCTCAGCTTGCTTTGGTAAAGGCTCTCAGTTTTTGACTGATGTCCTGTGGCAGATTAATAAAAGGAATGTTGAAAATTTTGGTGAAGAAAGAATTCAAGAGGAGAAAGAACAAAATCAAAGGTATTTAATCTATCTATCTATCTATCTATCTATCTATCTATCTATCTATCTATCTATCATCTATCCATCCATCCATCCATCCATCCATCCACCCACCCACCCATCCTCTCATCCATCCATCCATCCACCCACCCACCCATCCTCTCATCCATCCATCCATCCATCCATCCATCCATCCATCCATCCATCTATCTATTGAGACAAGATTTTACTATGTAGTTCTGGCTAGCCTGGAGCTTACTGTGTAGACCAGGCTAGCCTCAAACTCACAGAGAGCCTTCTGCTTCTCGAAAGATGGGGTTAGAGGCTTGTATCACCATGCCCAGCTAATTCTATATTGGAATTGAAAATCCCCCTCTCCCTCCTCACAGCTGGCTCTTGCCAGGAAAACGTTGTCAGTAACATACTGCCTTCTCAGTTCCAGCAATGACATGGATTGTTTAACCTCAGTGTTAAGAATAACTGATGTGGCAGACAAGGATTTGTCCCTGAAATATGACTGTCTGGCTCTGAACCATCATGGCATGAAAAGGCACACTGTGAGACTGAGAAGAAAACAGCCAAGTAAGGAATGTTGCTCACACTTATCTGGACTAAATTGCCTGAATCAACTGTAAACTGCAGTTCTCAGAGAATTGTGTGTTGCAGTTTGGTCCCGGGGAATCCATCGAGATCATGGGACTAGTTGGCTAGTCTCTCATAAGATGTGCTTCTCCTGCTGAGGATGCTCTTTAAATCTGGTCTTTCCAGGATGTTTCTGTCTCCCAGGAGGACTCTGGGCCACTGTATTCCCCCTCCTCCTTTTTCTGCCCACACTCCTCTTTCCTCTCCTCCCCTTTCTTTCCACGTCCTCCCTCCCTCTTTCCTTCCCTTCTCTCTAGGATCCTTTTCACCTGTTAGTGGCTTCCTCAGTCATCCTTTGCACAGTCTACAAGGGACATCGGTGCTTATATTGGGTTCAAAGGAATAAACCTGTTGTGTCTCTTTGTGCAATCATGTCACGGAGAATAACTTACAAACTTTTTATCCAGAGCACGTATCAATTTCTTTGCCTGGTCTTTGAGTTTACACCTACAGTGATCCTGATGGGTAGATGACCAATTTGATGATTTCCATCCTTAAGAGTGGAAAGAAAACATTTTTACCCTTATCACTCTCTTTTATGATACTTACCACTCCCTTAATGGTAATACAACTATTGTAAAAAAAAAAAAATCAAGAGGGTAGGGGAGGGAGAGAGATATTGACTCTAAGCTCATAGCAATATGTGGAACATTCGTTTGAATGAATACATTGATTAAAAAGATAGGGTGGGGGTACCAATTTGATATAGTCATGTTGTGTCTCTGCCTGATGAGGTACTTAGGATTTTTGTTGGTTTTCCTATGGAGACCAATCTGGCCTTGAACTCATGGAATTCTACTTGCCTTTGCCTCCCAAGTGCTGGGATTAAAGATATGTATACCCAATCAGAATTTTTCTTGCTTTGGTTTTGATTTTAGCCTCTGACTTGTAAATTTTTATTAAAAAAAAAAAGAAAGTTGTGATTCGTAGGTGACCAGAGTTGTGATGTCCAGACTCTGTTGTGGTCATCAAGACGTTACGCATCTGCCTCGATAATGGTGCTACTCAGGATGACCGTGGACCACAGCACTGTGTTATAGGGTGGTTGTGAGAACAATGACTTCCACAGGGAAGGGGAAGCCACATCCTTACCCTCACCCAGCAAGACCTTATGTCCTTAGTGCTCTCCTCTGCTAACAGTATCTTTTGTCTAGATTTCTGAATCTTTTCTAGTTACGTTTGTATTGGAATTATATTTGTGCTATCTGGAGTTTTGTATTTGTTTTGTTTGTGTGTGATTTTGTACTCTCTAGTTTATTTTTAATTCACCTGTTAGTATTCAAATCAACGTGTTTATACTGTTTCGACAACTCAGCATATTAAATAAAAATTGTCTCTATTGTTGTTGAATTATCATAATGAATTCTTTTGTTTCTGAAATTCTGGTATTTCTTAAATTTAAATAACAAAAGCTTAAAAAGCCTCCCTCTGCATATTCCTAAACACTGTTCGGTGCAAATTTAGGGTCTGTGATAACAATAGTACATGCACATATTCAGTGTTTTCTGTGTTCAGGCCGGATCTAATTACTTTCCTTTGAAGTTATCATTTATCTTCTCGGCACCACACCTCTACTATCTGTTAATTTCACTCACTAAGTGAGGAAGCAAGGGTAGAGTGACCCTAAGGGATTGCCAAGTATCCTAGACCCAGGACTCAACACAGATGACATTTTCCTGACAAGAAGCACTTGTGTCTAGTCATTGATGAGAAAATTGATGATGACGTTACAAATTCAGAAGCACTTAGATAGATGTTGAACATCAGCTTTCAGGGACATCTTGAATCAAAGTCTTGCCTCTTGTTGAATGTGTTCAAGTATCCACATAGATACTTTACCAACAATAGTCCCTGTAAGAAGTAGACTTTCTACCCTTTTTTTTTTTTTAGCACCTATCCAGCTGGACTTTTAGACAGTTCTTCCAAATGAGCTCCTTGGGAAATTCTTACTCAAGTCCAGAGAAATAAATACAGCCACCTCTGGCCTGTTTTGAGCTCTCTCCTCATCTTTGGATCACCAGACTTTGGTGTCTTGAGTTCATTGTCCTGGATACACACAGATGGTGAACTAGCAGAGGTGGTAGAGGAATATGTAACCATTAGTAAAGACGTTCATGTCAGATCTTGGAGCCTCTGCATGGGGACTTACAAATTATATATATATATATATATGTGAGTATATATATGTATAATATATATATATATATATATATATATATATAGAGAGAGAGAGAGAGAGAGAGAGAGAGAGAACCACTTACTAGGTCAAACCTGAGATTCTCTTCCTAATCAGGCACAAGTAGCACCACACCACTTCTAATAAGTCTATAAGGATCACAAAGTTGAAACTGCCAAGAATACCATGAATGGTAACTTGTACACGTGTCTTACAAGTTCCTGAAGTTGGAAGTCATGTTACTTGTGTGTTTTGTGCAACAAGAAATGTGGGACCAAGCTCAGAGATAGCTGAAGGAAGGTCTCAACAGGGGAAGGCCCCAGCATGATAGAACCCAGCCATCTGACTTCTCCATTACACATACTCAGTGACCTGCAGCCCTCTTTTCTATATCCCCCACCCTCTAGATGCAATAAGTCCCTGACCTACTGACTCACACTCCTTAGCACTGCCAATGAATACTGACCTTGCCAATTCCCTTCTCATTATTTCATGAGTTCAGCTATCCATCTTCCCCTCAGGTACTCACTCTATTGTATTCGTTCAGTGTGCCATCTCTTCCCATAAGAACAAGCCTTCCACGACTATCGGTTTAATCTTGGTAAAAAGAACTTTCATCTTCAACCTTCCATTTCTTCATATTATGACAAATTTCATAGCAAGAGTTTCTAATCAAACACAGGCCTGACCTGACCACATCTTCCACTGATTCCCCAAACTGAATTGCTATAGTTCTCTGAACACACACACTGCCACCTCTGCAAATGGCCTCAGCATCCTCTCTGGCTCTCTGGACTAGAGGGATTTGCCTTTTCCAGATCTTTCTGAATCCTCTCCATCCTTTAGTGATTTCATTCTACAGGAAGCCTTCTTTACTTATGCTAGCATAGAGCAAGCTTGCTTCAAAATGTCTCTGTCAGCTGAAATCCCTTTTTATTTCCTATCTTCCTTGGGTTCACAAGTGTCTGTATGTCTCCTTTACACTGTGCTACCGAGCCTCAAGATTTTCACAGAGTATAGGCTAAAAAAATTGATTTGTTGATTTTGAAAGTATTCATGAAAATTCCATGTTGGTTTATTGGGTGAGAATGTCTTGTGGTTTCAAGGGATATCAACATTCATGCATCCATCCATTCTATCTTATTTTACTAATACTAATGATAGTTTTTCTCATCTCCCCATCTCTTGATAGCTGATCATCAAAGCACCTACTACATAGTTGCGGGATGTAGTGTATTGCTAATGCTTGTCAATGTCTTGGTGATAGTCTTAAAAGTGTTCTGGATTGAGATTGCTCTGTTCTGGAGGGACATAGCAACACCTTACAAAACTCAAAATGGTGAGTATCAAGTTCAAGATTCTCTTTACAAGAGAAATTCCTGCAGTGACTATTATTTGTCTATTGATGTTATGCTGCTTAACTCAATTTCCGTTTTCTCTGTAACCTCATCAGCAAGATCTTGGTGTCTACACAGGTCATTTTCCATGTTTCTCCTGTCATTCCTTGTACTCTTGATATTCATCTCTAATATTCTTGACATTTATCCTAAATATTCTCCTTGGTAGAATTACTATTCTTAGTGAGTTCCTGATAACAGACTCTGCCCGAGACCCAGATAGGTTTCAATGTTTTGGGAAATATGTATTGAGAAAACTTTATGAAAGGACAACAATAAAATCATCCCTGCTTTTCAGATTTGAGCAAGTTATGGACGAGCACAGAGCACATGCTAATTTTCCCATGAATTCCATGCATACACAGTTGCACAAACTTTATACATGCAAAACGAGTTCTGGTGAAACGGAAACATTTGCCTTCATTTGAACGTTAATACATTAGGTATTTGTGATGAAGCAACCAATTAGCTGGTGGTTGTTTGATTTGTGGGAAATTCAGACCCCTTTTGAAATTTTACTTCCTTGTCAATATTAGCTTGAGCATATGAACTTCTTCTGATGAAGTGTTGTGGTTTTCATATATATGTCCTTGATTTTGATTTCTGGGGTTTCAGTTACCTAAGATCAATTGACATTTTAAAAGATTAAATGAGGAATTACTGAAAGAAACAAATATGAGTTTTAGGTTGAGCATATTCTGAGATGAGTGGTAAAATCACACAGTGTCCTGCTCTGTCTTACCTGGGACATGAACCATCTGTTGGTTCGGTGTATCCATGCTGTACATGCTACCCACCCACTAGCCAGTGACTATATTAGTTGGCAGGTTTACTATTGAAGTACCACGGTGCCTGTGCTTGAGTAACAGTTGTTTTCCTTTGAGATAAGGGCCATAAAGTGCTAGACCAGTGATGCTGCCAATTTTGTTGTAGTCCATTGTTCCATCTTGGTTACTAGTTATGGCTGTTAAACTCTTACTGTGCCAAGTTTATAAATTAGTCTTAGGTATGTGTGTGTAGGAGACAATGTGGAATAGAGGGCTCAGTACTATCCATGGCTTCGCGTATCCACTGGAGGCCTTTGAACCTAGTCCATGTGCTTAAGTGGGAAATGCTGTGTAGGGAAAATGTAACAGGCACAGGAAGTGCCATCCATGATAATAAATACTAATAGCTTATAAACAATCTTGAAGTATCCTGAACAGACTCTCTGTTCTCTATCATTCAAACTAAGATATTAAAAACTATTCACCCATCCATCCATCCATCCAACCAACCAACCAACCAACCAACCAACCAACCAACCAACCAACCAACCAACCAGACAAACAAACCTTTGGCCCAGATCTATTATTTCCTGGTCACATTTTATAACTGTGGATTGTTGGTATCTCTTGATTTTAAGAGTATCTGGGAGAATGAACCATATTCAGTAACAGCCATACAACTTGGTGAGAACTGTCTCTCAACAGCCAGATGAGAGCTTTTAGAACCAGTAATGAAGTGTTACTTCTTGGTTTCATTCTCAGATGGCAAGCTCTATGATGCTTACATCATTTACCCGCGGGTCTTCAGGGGCGGCTCAGCAGGAACCAGCTCCGTGGAGTACTTTGTTCATCACATTCTGCCCGATGTTCTTGAAAATAAATGTGGCTACAAGTTATGCATTTATGGGAGAGACCTGCTGCCCGGACAAGGTAAAGCTGCCACCACAGGTCAAGGATTGAAATTCACTGAAAATAAAATTCTGGAAAGGAGTCCAAGAGAGGGTAATGTTAGGTAGTGAGGAAGGATGGGGGTGGGGGAAAGGGCACACGGAATGGAAAAGAGGGGAAGAACCTGGGACAGCTATTAGGAGAGTGAGGACACAAAGGGGTGGGAGAGGCAAGGAAAGGAGAGAGAGCCACAGAAACGCACTTTGTTAAAAAATGTCGTTATGGCATCTGACATACCACACAACAGTTTAAAATTTTTAAGTATAAAAAACTTTATATGATGTATGTAGTGAGAGTTATATGTTTGCATTAGCATTTTAATTTATCAGGTGAACTATATGCACCATTTCCTATGCTGTGTTTTTAAACTTAGCATTCTGTTTTGAAGATCATTTCATAGTAACGAGCAGAGGTAATTCTCATTTTCATAATGTGTGAGTTGTAATAGGGAATTTAGCTTAGACTATTTACGTTGTAATAAACAAATACATGAACAAAAAGAATTCATGCAAAGAGACTTGGCCTCCTTGGTGATTGGTGAAGGACTTTCATTGACTGATGAATTATTTTGAGACAATATCTTTCCTGGTTCCCCTGGCTGGCCTGGAACTTACCAGGTAGCACAAGTTGGCTTCAAACACATTCCAATTATGACTTAGCATGAACTACCATGCTTGGCTAAGACTAGAGATATTTTTAAATTACATTTATTTTGTGTGTGCCACGCATGTGTATGACAGCCAGAGGTCAACTTGCAAAGGGCAGTTCTCCTCTTCTACCATGTTGGTCTTGGGGATCAAACTCGGGTCCTGAGACTTGGTGTCAAGGACCTTTACCTACTGAGCTACCTTGCTGGCCCAAGACCAGAGCTTTTAGACTGTTCCTTGGGAGATGCTCATCATTTTATACTTCTCACCCCACCCCTGTCCTGACAATGAGATGTTCACAGCAGTGTGGATGGGACATGGTGGGATCAGTCAGGGCCTTCACCTGTGCACTAGCTGCCATTTCCCCAGCTTCGTTTCCTTTGCATTCCACTAGAATAACTCTGAAACTTTTAAAATTGAAACATTACATCATACCCCCTTTCTGCCTGCCTTCCAATCCTTCCCCCTTGCTCTTTCTTGAAATTGTGGCCTTGTTTTCTTTGTTATTGCTGCGCGCGCACACACACACACATACACACACACACACTCACACACACGATAAATCGTCCCATTTCATGTTACTTGTATGTAAATGATTCCAGGATGGACCACTTGGTATAGTATAATCAATTAGAGGGCTCATCCCAAGGAGCTCTTCTACTCTCAACATTTCTTAGTTGCCTGTAGGTTTTTCTTTTGTGTTTGTTTGTTTGTTTGTTTTTGTCTATGGCTGGGGCCCCATGAGATTTCCCCTTCCGTGCTAGCATATCTATTCATGTTGTACATTTTCAGGTCTTCTTTAGGCAGCCATATTGTTGAGGTATCATGGGTGAAGCTGTCCTGTCATTTCTAGAAGACACACCTCACAGCAGCTGACCTGGTCTTTGGGCTCTTTCAATCTTTCCACCCCCTCTTCCCTTGTGTCCCCTGAGCCTTAGGGGAAGGAGTCTTGATGTAGACTTCCAACTGTGGCTTGGTGCCCCACACTTGCTTTCTCTCTGCTTTTTGACCAGTTGTAGTTTCCTATAATGGTCTCCAACTATGTTTCTGTGTCCCATGGGCTAGCTAGAGGATCTTTGGCAGGAAAGGTCTGGAGTTTCCAGAGTTATGAAGTGGGGAGAAGGTCACAATCTTTTACCGTTGGGCACAGCCATCTCTGAAACTTTCTGCTCTCTCCAGGAGACCTAACAAAAAAATCAAGGAAAAGATTTTGACTCTGATATCCATAACCTATAGAGAAGATATTTGAAAGAGCTGAGAAAGTCCTGCTGGTTTTCCTCAAGCTGATGAAACAGTTTGCAAAATTGTATTCTCAGGGCAGCAGAACAATGGCTTCTGTTTCTTAGTGTTCTTAGCCAATCTCACATACTTTTGACTGTTTTATCAAAACACCAGCCATTTCAACAGGTTGTTTTTCCCCTCCCTCTATATGTTTAGGCCAAGAGTTTTCTAACTTTCCCTGACAACTTTTCTTTGATTCCTCAAAGGTCAACCATGGTTTGGAGTGAGAATGGGGACGGAAAATCGTAAGCATATTGCCTAGTGAAGTTCACATTTACTAACTTTTTAAATTAATGTGTCTACTAAAGGAGAGGAGCTTAAGTACAATAGATTAACAGGCATGTGCACAGAGCAATCTGATTTCTTCTCAAATATCTGATCAATGCTGACACTGTTACAAAAGGCCTGAGGTTATGAGGGTGTAATCTTAATCTTCTAAGGGGGCCCTCCCTGCTCTGACAGCTCTGCCTCAGACTGTTGCATGGCTGGAAAATAGTGGGCAATGGTCACTAGTGTCCTTTCTGTATCTCAAATCTGTTCAAGGATCTGTAGGACCTCTACCTATCTATGACGGTATGCCTAGCGGCCAGATCTTCATCTCTTCTTTCCTCTTCATCCAGCTAATTTCTATTAACACTTCCTTATCAACCAAACTCAGAAGTCTGGATGCTCTCTGGGGATCTAGCTTGTATTGTTCTTGTCGGATGGCAGCACTGTCCTTTGGATGGTTTCCTCTTCCCCTCCCTCAGTGCATGAACCCTGATCTTTCCTCAACCCAGGGACAGCAAAGCCCACAGAACACCACTTTTCCCTTAGAGAAAGTTGGTAGCTGTCCAGTGCACTGTGCTTAGGTTCTTCCTAGATATCTTCCACTTTCCTTTGATGTCCACTCTGCATCTCTTTCCATCCAGAAAATTCCAACCAACACAAGGATCCATCTGTCACCATTTCACAACATTTTCTCATTCCAGCTGATTAGAAGTAACCACATCTCTCTAAGAAGATCTTGAGTTTTTCATGGCTTCACTGCTTTCATGTACTTTCACCCTCTGCAGTGAGTGCTAGGCAGGACATTTTTTTTAAAAGTCTACTCAGAGCTAATTGCATCCATCACCTTGGCGTTGGCATAGGCACAAAGGTTGACTTTGAAAGGAGATATGACTTTTCTTAGGATTATTTTTTTAAAGCATGAATTGAATCAGCTCTCCAAACAGAGATCATTGTGGGGTAAAGTGACCCAGGACTTCTCTTGTAACATTGGTCAGTTGAGAGGATCAATGCTTGCTGAGTTTGCACCCTACGGTATATGAATTAAAATGTTGACCATCTTGAAAACATGCCAATAGCCAGCTTAAGATGATAAGAGACTAAGAATTAAATTCTAATGAATGAATTCTAAGCCTCCTGTGAAATGGTAGATTAAGAGACCTTCACTTTTCCAGGTAGCTCGGAGGACTCTTCATTAGCATTGGTTTATCTGGCTAAACAGAAGGCCCTTGGACAGATATTCTTGTAGTAAAAATCAGTAATGTCATTTCTAATTTCTGAATATGACTCCATCAGCTTAGAATCTCCCAACAGATTACAACAAGAAGAACTTTTAAATATCCAGAACGTTCATGATTCAGACATTAAATGTACAAAAGGAATGATAGGAGGTCTCTATCCATCTCCTGACTGTAGATGCAGCCACTGTAGTGGAAAGCAGTATCCAGAGCAGCAGAAGACAGATGTTCGTCCTGGACCCTCACATGATGCACAGCAAAGAGTTTGCTTACGAACAGGAGGTTGCCCTACACAGCGCCCTCATCCAGAACAACTCCAAGGTGATTCTTATTGAAATGGAGCCTCTGGGTAAAGCCAACCGACTGCAGGTTGGGGACCTTCAAGATTCTCTCCAGCACCTTGTGAAAATGCAGGGGACCATCAAGTGGAGGGAAGACCATGTGGCCAACAAGCAGTCTCTAAGCTCCAAATTTTGGAAGCATGTGAGGTACCAAATGCCAGTGCCAAACAGACTCCCCAAGTTGGCATCTGGTGAGGCTCCTCTGAGTGACAAGACATGCTTGGACCTGAAACACTTCTGAGTTGTGGACCTGACCAGCCAGAGCTGAGTGTGTACCAGTAGCAGGCAGTGGAGTGGAGCTGTGAAGACTTGGGATGTCAAGGGTCGCAGCCTCAGGTCCCAGCTAACAGACTACGCTAGTTGATTTTCCTATTTGTGGATGGGGCCATACCTCCCTTCTCTGTGCTTTCCTTTGTTCATGTCATCCGTTTGTGGCACAACATCATCCCCTGTGCCTTTTCTTTTCTTTCCTTTCATTTCTCTTTTAATTCCTTCTTTTTAATCCTCATCAGTAATCTACTTTCTGAGTATCAAGCTGATGTTCTTGCATAAAATTCTGATTCATTCTCATGCCCAGATGGAGAACATGCCTAACACATCAGAATTTCTTTCTTATCTTTTTTGGCAGTTACACAGTTTTGTTGTGTCAATATTGCCAAATTTGTTAGAATACCTTGTCCAAATCGCCATTACAATCATGTTTTTTTTTTCAGTTCTAAATGCCTTTCATGTGTTTTTATTCTCTTTAGAAGTATTTTCTCACTATAAAAGTAATAAAGGTATATTTGAAAACAGAAGGTATGAAAGAAAATATAATAAAAAGCAATTATAACCCTGTCATCTTAAGTTTAATTTTGGCAAGTAAGTCTGTATTTTAAAATATGATTAAAATGTATATATGTATGATTTGTATAGTTGGGATTGTACAATACTGACTTTGCATTTTTCCTATTTCTCACCATAATGAAAATCTGTGGCATATCACTGAGCTTCTTTAACATCACAGGTATTCAGAATGTCTCATCTTAGCTTGTGCTGCAGACTCCAGCTAAAGCGGCCACTATGAGAAACAAGTCTGCCATGCTACATGATTGCATCTTCTACCTAATGACTCAAATACGTTTGTCACCATGAGACAACTTACTTTTTGTGATATTTCTATGACATGTGTAGGGAATTTGGACAGAACAGACAATCTGTAGTCAAAGGTCCTCTGGAAAGTCTTCTTCAGGAGAACACACATACTTTGGGGTCATAGACACCCAGGAGTGGATCCAGAGCCAAGGCAGGCGTCTTATTGGCACCTCGAGTTTTGCCCTGCCTTAGTTGGGTTACTCACTAAGTGATGGGATTCCACACTAAAATGACAATGGAAACAAAATATATAGACTCTTGAAATGGAGAGCAATTTTGAACTCATGGTCAACATATATTTCAGAGTCCTGGCTGCAGAGAAATCATATACCTAGAAGTCTGTGTAAAGGATCTAGAAACCCTTCTTTCTAGGGATCCCATGCTCTTAATGTTTGCTAGGTAAACATTCCCTAAAGTTCAATTATAAAGGCTGAAGTTTTAGCTGAAGATGATCTGGAATTCAAATTTACCTCTGCATCTATCCTGTGGTTGTCCATGCTATATCCACTTGCCCTATTGTAGTAGAGTGTTGTGTTCTTACATAGCATTATCTACTTTTATTGACTTGCCCAAAACTGACCCATGAAAGGCATGCTGTGTATACAACTAGTTCACACAACTAGAATGTGGGACCAGGAAGGAATTCTTGCTTTGGATAACCAGCTCCATGACTGTAAGTTCCTTAATGTCCTCAAATAAAAGTTTTCTTAGCTCAGATGAAATGCAATACCACACTAGATTCTTTTGCTAATAGAAAAATAGAAGAATTTGGACTTCAGAAACAATTCAGTAAATACTCATATTTGGAATTATAAAATCTCATTGTACACCATGTGAGTTGACTGTATTCCATAATTTATCTTAATGAGGACCTCTAAAAATAAAATTCTCTCCAGTCTCCTACCTGGGAATAGATGATTCATTATCCCTGCTACCTCACCCACCTAAAGTGACCCAAGAAAACTATTGTTTGTTCCTTTTCAAGACTATTTTGACAATTTTAAACTATTTGCATTTTCATATATATATTTTAGAGACATATTCTTAGTTTCTTAGAAAATTCCACCTAGGATTTGGATATTATTGTACATAAAACCCATAACATAGAGTCTGAAGTGTGTTCTATATCAATTGAACTGTAGGCAGAGTTTCTCTGTGTCCAGGCAGTGAGCTCTGTACCACCAGTCAGTTCCCAAATAACTACACTGAGACTTATTATTAATTATAAATGCTTGCCCAATAGCTTAGGCTTGTTACTAACTATCTCTTACAACTTTAATTAACCCATAATTCTATGTTCTACCACGTGACTCGGTACCTTATCTCAGTAAGGCAAGTTCATCTTCAAAGACTCCACTCTTCTTCCCAGCATTCTCTCTGCCCTGAAAATCCTGCCTAGCTATTGGCCTGTCACTTCTTTACTAACAATGAGAGCAACACATCTTCATATTGTACAGAAGGATTATCCCACAACATTGAACCATGAGTTGGAAGTAGATAACCAGACAGAAATGCCTTTCAGTCCATGCACTTGGTATCCATCTCCATCTGGGTGGATTTTTAATTGCTCTCACATGCTCTTCAGTTGCCCAAGTACAGAGCATGAGTCTTTCGAAGGATTAATGCTTTTGTTCCATGCTGCTGTAATTGGCTCCCTTACCAGATTTCCTGCTTCAGTTCTATCACTAATATAGAAACCTATAATTGATATTTCTGAGGTGAACCTGTATCTGACAATTTTGCTAAACTCAAGATAGTAGCTTTATTGCATTGTTTTGATAGGTTTAAAGGGTGACCCACCTAAAAATAGCTTCTGTGGAAGCCAGTACTTCCGTTTTACCCTTTCCTACCCTTGTAATTGCAAAATTTGTCTTCAAAGTGCTTGTGCAGGTGAGAGCAGACATCATTTTCTGGTTACTAGTTACAGGAAAACAAAACATTTCTCCACGTGGCTGCTTGTTAACATTCTTTATCGGATTAGGAAGGGAATAATGATCCTTTCTGTGTCCAATTTGTGTGTCGTAGAAGGAGCGTTAAAGTTTGTTAAAGACGGGTTTTCCATTTATCCCAGCAAAATTATGTTTTCCTATTTATATATGCTGAATTATTTTTTGATTGGGCAAAAATAATTGAGTCATTGACTGTGTGAGCATTCTCTTCGTGTGTGTTTGAAGAGTTCTAGGGTTATTATAAAAATCTAGAAATACCGTTCGTCTTACTTTTCTTTTGATCAATTAAAAATTTCTCCATTATGTCCCAATTGTGAATTCCGACTCATTCCGGAGGCTGGACATCCTGGGCTGGTACTGGTTCCCTGTTGGCTCTGGGAGCCTGGCAGTCTTAAGGACTCTCTTCCAAGGGCCTCCTCCCTCTCTTCAGCCCTCCCCGCCCTCCCTCAGTGCAGGAGTCCTGGGTTCTTAGCGCCCTCTGCCAGAAGGGTGCGGTGTGCAAGGTGGTTCTTTTTTGTTTGTTTTGTTTTGTTTTTGTTGTTTTACAAGACAGGGTTTTTTCTGTGTAATAGCTCAGGTTATCCTGGAACTCACTCTGTAGTCCAGGCTGACCTCGAACTCACAGAGATCCACCTGCCTCTACCTCCCGAGTGCAGGGATTAAAGGCGTGCTCCGCCACTGCCCGGCTTTGGACTCTACCTCTAGTAGAGAGTAGATGGAGCTGCGCAGGTCCCAGGAAGCTGGAGGTGGTGGCGATGCGTCTTCGCCACTGCCCGGCTTTGGACTCTACCTCTGGTAGAGAGTAGATGGAGCTGCGCAGGTCCCAGGAAGCTGGAGGTGGTGGCGATGCGTCTTCCGGAGGTCCGGGGCGGCGGAGAGTCCGCGGAGACCAGGACGCTCCACGGGCTTTCCCACGGCACGGTCTATCCACGGGCTTTCCCACGGCACGGTCTATCCACGGGCTTTCCCACGGCACGGTCTATCGCCTCGAGGGCTTTAGCTCCGGGAACTGGGGAGTTTATAGGTAGGTGAGCGGAGGCGAGGGGAGAAAACAGCACAGGCTTGGGCGGGGAGCAGGGACCGCAGGGCATCCCAGACTGGAAACCTCAAGAGCTCCTGAGTGGAGCAGCCCACTTTTGGGAGCGCCCTAGACTTCAGTCCCCAGCTCACAACTCGGAGCCTGGAGCGCCTTCCACCTAGGGCGGTGCCCACCTACAGCCTTAGCTTTTCTTTTCACTATTCTGTTCTCCCCCCC